>JBBPOK010000301.1:0-36409 GCA_038091415.1 Leccinum variicolor
CAATATTTAAATTTTTGGCTGCTAGTTAAACCATGATTAAATGGTTAGCCAACATTTTAAATATTGTATTCACGTTTAATTAACCATTTAGACCGAGATTAAATATTGATCCATCCGTTGTGTCCGATGTGCCACTCCAACGTAGAGGTGCCTTGGCGTTGCTAGTTTTCACTCACAGTATTTGGCTACAGTAGTGCGAATATTGAATAGTTAAACCTAATTTCTCCACATTAGTGGGAAATTGGTACGGCGATGTCGGTTATTATCCCTGGACCTTGGTCGTCTGGATAGACATTTTCAGGATCCCAGAAAATAAAATACACCGGGCAGTCAGTGAAAGCGAAAGCAAAACCCTTGAAGTCTAATGCCGGTGATGCAAATTTCTCGAGCCTTAGGGAAGTATTTCCCCAAGAAAATAAGTGTGGTGGTCTGCTGCATGTACGCTCATGATTTCGATGGGCCGGATATTTTGGCCACGAGGTGTCCACAGTCTAAATATGCGACCTGTCATTTTGTGCCGCGGAGAATGCTGGATTTTATCTAGTCTTTCAGCTCCCTTTCATTTACAACTCCGGTTACCATTGACCTACATTCATGTCAACATCCAAATATCCACCTTCACCGGTCGGGGGCTCGTTCCGGACCAGGATCATCGCTGTTGCTGTCAACTCCCAACATTCCTGTCAATTCTGTGAAGAGTTACCATGTTCAAAGACCCTGTGGACATGGTCAGATGTGGAGTCCACCGAGGGAATGGATCGGAGCGGGCATACATTGTGATATCACAGACGTCTGTTGTAGTTAGCCCGACGCTTTGACGAGGTATGGGGTATAAATGCTCAACTCTTACAGCAAGACCACTAACCTGTTGTTCGTTTCCATCCACTGATCTTCTTGTACCATGGCCCACTCGAACGCACATCCTTACCCCCTGCCGTTCCCGAACGAGGACCAAATAATGCAGATATCTTCGTATTCCTCTCTTGCAAACGCGCTTGGCACAGATCCTGAATACGCGAGTCGACAGGGGCGAAGGCATCGTCCAGCAAAGTGCGACGCGGTCACCAACAGCCTGGCCGTCTACTCCGAGGGGCCACCTGTCAATAACCCGTCCTATCCGTATCCGGCGCGCAACGTTTTGAATCCTGGTACATATCCCGCGAGAACACCGTTGTCGGTGGCCAATGGAAGGTACTCAAGCAACGCCAGCATCGTACCTGACGAGAACAGCGATCAAAAGGGTCTAACGAGGTTCCCATCGCGGTACGACCGTCTGCCACAACAACTTTTTGCGGAGCCGTGCCAATCAGGACCCGAATGTCCTACGATCCACTTCCAGCGCAACAGGAGTAGTGAACCATACTCACTCCGGGACCTATTGACCATGAGAACTATGCCAGATCTGGTGGCCGGAGATTTGCCCATATTCGCAGAGAGCCCTGATCGCATGATTAAAATCAAGCTAAACGTATGACTTCCATGTCTTTTCTCAGATAGCGTACTCACCACACACTTCACAGTGGCCGGGCTATTCGCGCTATCCATTTGAGAAACGAGTACCTATCAAACGCGGTGCTCCTCTTACACGAACCTTGTTGCTAATGGCACTCGCGTATCACATAGAAGAATTCGTAAGGTGGATCCAGGTATGCTAACTGCCCCTGAGGGACGCGGCCTTGATGAATACTGAGTTTCCTTCTCCGTAGAAAGGACATGTCGTTGTTGAACCAGGCCAAGAACATTGGGCAGTTACGGGAGTGCCGAGCGTTGCTCCAGCGACGTGGGAAGACTGCGTCATCACCTGTCTGCAGCACCGAACGGGCAGTACTTGGCAGCCAGAAATTTATTATTTGAGAGGATGAACCACAGCACAGCAACTTGGTAAGTGTATACATACTGCGTTGTTTCAAGCATATATGCGTAGAAAATTCGTTGTAAAACAAACCTGTACAATATGTACACATCTGCTAATCTGACACAGAAAGTCTTGAAGACGTACTAGTGACACCAGATTTTTTCTTTGCGTATCATGCAGCCGAGAGTATCGGCGGGCGACTATCGCACAGCTACGAAGCGAGGGATGGCAAAGTAGGTGCTGGATCGACTTGGGGGGTTACATCTCCCCAGAGGGGCTCTCAAAGGACACCTCTGCCGCAAGTCGCGAAATCTCAGAGAATGCTGCTTTGAGAGAATCCAAGTCTGCATCGAGGCTCTCGGCGCGGTTTTTCATCTAATATCAGCAAGTTAGAACACGAACGACAAAGAGTGTGGTTCTGAGTACCACTGCGATGGTGTCGCTTGCAGCTATTAGCTCATGATGATGACCGTATATGAGAGATTGTCGCTCAGTATCTAATTGCCGTATCTCTGCTCGCCGTCTCAGCATCTCAGCGTAATGCGAAAGCAGGACCCTACCTGCAAGAAATTCATTCTCGCGCTTCAGTAAGGAAGGGAGAGAAGACGTCGTGATTAGCTGGTCGTAATACGACTTGGCATCGAAAGCAGGCGAGTCTGATAGGGCGATGTTAATAACAATCAAAGCGGGATGACGTGCAAACATGCCCATATTCATTGGATCATTATTCTTCCCTGGAATTGGTGGTGGAGGTCCTATTCCGAGACCATAATGCCTCCTCAGGAGGTCCATCGCGCGCGTCTTCGACGCTGACGTGGGCGGTGTGAGGGTTCCTTGGGAAGCCGACTGGCCGAGTCCGGAGTTTGAACGGCGGGGAAGGGAAGCTGGTGGGCTCGTCGAGCGGAGCGGGGAGAAGGCTGCTCGCTGCATCGACTGCCTTGGCTGCATCGTCCGCGAGAAGAAAGTGTTTGGGGTCCTGAATCATGGTATCGTGGTCACGTGTTTCGTGACAGTGTTATTGGGGTCCGTATATGCTGCGATCACGTGCTTCGACGCGTTATTCCATGGCGGCGAACGCATTCGGTCCGTCAGACACCCATGGCCGTCGACGATTGGTTGGTTGCCGACAGCGAAGAGGAGGATGCATTCCCTCCGTTGTTTCCAGTAGTTCGCTCTCGACCTTCGCCATCCGGTGATTTGGCTTCTGAAAGTAAGTACTGTAGTCGCACCCGTGCATGCCTGCCCCGTCTCATAATCGACTAGCCTCAGCAATTCAGACAGTCGTTTTCACTCCGGACCAACCGCGTACCCCTCAGCGAAGTCGCTTTTCACCTTTGTTATTGGAAGACGATTCACTCTTCACTCCACCACAACTTCCACGGGTTGGGACGGACTCCACCATTGGTAACTTCACCAGCATACCTTCGACATCTGGTCCTCCATCTGTATTGGCCCCCAAACCACGACCTAGGCCACGGATGGTGATGAAGAAAAAAGCTCCAAATTCTCCTCTTAATTCAGATGTGGCAGGAACCTCCTTCTCGCACATCAGCGACCCGCCTATCGCTGCAACAAGGACCAATGATAGCATATATTCTCCAACAGTCACCTCGATCGGCTTTCCAGAGGTGATCGAAGATGCATATTCTTCATTTGGTATTGCGGAGCGCGCCAAGTTGCGTTCAAGGAAGTCACAGAAGGCGAAGAAACGCATAGAACCTCCGGTCGCAATCAATGACGTCATCGAACTGACTTCTGACGAGGACGAGCTCGCTTTGAAACCCCCGAAGCGCCAGAAGAAGCAGGGAAATCCACCTTCGGAACCCAAAGTTGCAGCAAGGCCCCGGCCAAAGCCCACACCGTGGGTCAAACCAGCGCCTGTATTGCCAAGCGGGTCGCCTTCAAATAAAACCGCAGTAGAGGATGCTCCAGCATCACAGCGCACATCCTCTCCTCGGCTGCCTGAGTCAACACTACCCACTGTCCCACCTTCAACGCTACCTCAAGATCGCGAGCACACGCCCTTTCCCTCCCCGTCAATAACTACCATCCGGAAACGCAGGAGGATCCGACCCTCTATACCCGACGATGAGGATGAAATGGATGGCATTGGCGACCTTCCCACCGGAGACTCTTCATCGAACTCCATCCCTCCGCCATTCTTTGCTGCTTCTTCGTCTTCCTTGCCCACGGACTCCGGTGTCGAAATTCAAATTCCCCTCGAACCAGTCGTTGGTCGAGGCAAAAGGAAGCAGGCATCATCAAGCAAAAAGACAACCCAAACCAAGACACAGAATAAAGGAAAGAGGGGGAAGAAGATAATCAAGGCCACTGACGAAGTGATCGAAGAATCTACAAGGATAAACCAGGAGTCTCATAGCTCAGTTCTTCCCGACATCCCCAGCCTCGCGGACGAACACCACTCTCCAGAAGCTAGACAGGAAAAGCAGCTATCAGATGACCTCAGCCCCCCGAAACGAGATGCGCCACTCGAGCACACACCGGCCACTCGTCTCCAAGCTCGTAGCACGTCAATCAAACCCAAGTTAACCCCCATGACAGAGCTCATTCGGCGCGTAAACTCGCAACCGTGTTCACCCTTTCCTAACGCGGCCCGAACATATTCACCTTTTATAAAATCTTCTCGAACAATGCTCTCGAGGATTGCTCCCCTTCACCCAAATCGTCGAACACCGCCGCCCCCACCTCCCCGCCCCCCACCTCCAAAAAAGAGCAAGAAACAACTCGAGATGGAAGAGAGGATTGAAGAGGAACTGTCGGAGACAGTGGAAGGATGGTCTTGCCTTACGGATGAAGAGAGAAGAGCTCTACGGAAGGCAAGGATCGATGCCGAACTAGGTTATGAATAGTAAAGGTCCTGACAGCTTTGTCTCTCACGCTGCGAGGCTCTCAAACATCTGGTCATTAATATTGTTGAGGTTAGCTCGCATTGTGATAACTTTGATGCGTAACAATCTGTATTAATTTTCCTTGCGGCATCATAGTACAGTACTAAGTAATGGTATGCAACATATAGATGAAGTGAACTGCGTAACATACGTCATTCGTTACTTCGGGATAGGCTCGCTTTCAACATGCTACCTAACATGACTTAGAGATGAGTGTTAGAATTCTATCCCTGCAATCCTTTACTTCCTGATCATCCAGCTTCTTAAATTCCGGGACACTTTCGATCTCACCCGAGAATTCAAATACTTCTCTGGCCTTGGCTTCGCACGTCTTTTTCCACGTAGAACCTTGCGAACCCCCTTCCCGCAACCGCGTTACCACCATTGCTACCTTCGTCCTCTCGGGTAAACTTGCGAAAATGTCGCCATAGATACTCCAGTGGTCGCTGTTGCTGATCTTGTTTGCGTCAATGCAGAGCAGAACGAGGTCGGGATTTTTGTTGTGCAAAAGCTTCTTCAATTCACGTTCGGCGTTGTGGGAGACAAACCCGAGCAATTGGCCGAACCGAGCGAACGAAACCTTTCCCGTCTCCCTTCCCTCGTTGAGCCCCCTCGTGTCCCAGATATAATATGTGGTATTCGCTTGTACCACGTCATACTTCGCCGCTTCGGTGGTGCATGGTTTAGCGTCGTTGTTCACTTGGGCGATTTTATTGCCGGTGAGCAAGTTCACTATACTGCTTTTTCCGACCCCGGTGACGCCGATCAAGGCGACATGGATGGTGCGTCGATCAGAACCCTTCAGACGTGGATGAGAGTCAAGAAATGCCGAGGATCGATGAGCTAGTCACGGGGCTCACCGACATCTTCCAACTTCAGTCTTCGCGGAATGTGTGATCGGTGCGATGGGCACGTCTGGGTTGAGTTGGCCACGTGTGTTTTGAAGCATGGTGCATGTACCTCGGCATACGGCGAGCTGGAGTCGATTGGTAGGTCACTGAAGAGTACAGCTTTCCCCTTAAGGACGCCCAGCAACTCAAAATCGCACTTTGAATAGAGTATCTACCCGTGTACTTTATTGATGAACATAGTGCCAGATAACTCAGAATGTCCAAAAATCGAGGTACGAAAAGTACCACGACGTTCTCGCCTGAGTAGTACTTTCATCGATCTACCCGGCATTGTGTGGGAATTAAAATGGTCAAGGTCTACCGGAAACACGAAAGATAAGGTCTTTGAGAGCCTGAGAGTCTTCCTCGTACTCCGGCGAGGATGTATCTCGGTATTTTCGTACAGTCATCAAAAGATCGCGGGTATCATCCAGCGCGATCCCTAGATCCAACTTTCCGAGCTGATCCTTGCACCTCTTATCCCACTCCGTTGCGAAGGCCGGGGTCATTTGGGTGATTACGATCACCGGTTTGACCCTCCTGTCGCAGTAGTGGACATAAACCTTGCGAAAGTGCTGCCAGTGGTATGGGATATCTATCTTCCATGCATGGATGCACCACATGAGAATGGTGATGGAAGTCGATTGCAATCTCTCTGTATCGACCAGATCGTGGACGCGCTCTCGACAGATGGCTCTAAGATCGCGTTCATCCGAACGTCTGAAGAACATGCCGAAACCCTGCTGACGAAGCCAATTGGCGGCGGCGTCCATGAGACCAGGGTGATCCACCGCTTCATCGAGGCCCCGTGTGTCCCAGAGCCTGCATTGCAAGGTCATCCCATCGGCTTCCAACGATGCCGCATGCTCCGTCGTCTCTACAGGACATGGCCGAACGCCGTTCGATACTTTGGCTGCTCTTGATGAGCTATCGGTGACACCAGTGATCATGTTGATTAGGGTGCTTCTTCCGACGCCAGTTTGACCAACTAATAGGATATTGACGTTGCATGTTCCTTTGGCCGTAGCAGTCTGCCAAAGTACGTTAGTTTGAAACATCGAGAAGCCCCGTTACTTACATGCGTCGGTTCCATGCCAGCTTGATCGAGTTGCATCTTGGATGTGAGGCGTAGTCAAGGGTATTGCGAATGATGAACACGAGGCAGAGGCTCCCAGATATGTACATCAGCGCGTCTGGACTCTATTGTTGCCAGGAACGCGAAGGGAACGACTAGTCAAGAGATAGCCTCGTCGCTGCTACCCTCCATCACTACTTCTGTGCATTGGGAGCTTCGAGTTGGACGGTGCTTGGAATCGACCTGATGGTCTTGTCGAAACGTGTGCCCAATATTACGGCGATCACTATAAATCTAGTGAATTTCAACTTTCACACGCCAAACGTTCTTCAAAATTTCCACTTGATCAAGATCCCTAATTAATAGTTACACAACGATGCAGATGCGTTTCTACCTACTGGCCCTAGGGTATAGGCTATCTAAACGAGACGAAGTAAGTGACATCATCGCTAGCAAATTGAACTCGAGATAAGTTTCAAAATATTGTTCCTGCAATCTTGCATATCCTCAGGTCTCTGGTGGAATATCGGGACAGCTGCTATGGACCTTTGCAAGTTGGGAGACCCTCTCACCACTTCCTTCGCCTTAAGCATGCAAGTACTTCTCCAATCCATCCTGCGGGTTTCCTGGTCCAGCTTCGTCACCACCACCACGATCTTGACCCTCTTTTTGCAGAATTTCTTGTATACCTTGCCATAATTCTTCCACTGAGAGCGCCCCCTTATATCCTTCGCCTCGATGCAAAAAAGTACGAGGTTGATTGCAGGATCGTTTCCGGATAGAAATGTCTGGAGCTCCCGATCTTCACTGGGACGGATTCTGAGGAATTTGAGAAAACGAGCAATGGAACTCTTCACTTCCTTCTCCCGTGGCTCGTTCAAGCCCCTCGTATCCCATAGTGTGAATCTAGTTTCCTCAAATTCTGTGTTATAGTGATGCTGTTTGGTGGTACACGGCTCGGCGTCGTTGTTGACTTTGGCGCAATATGAGCCAACGAGCACATTCACCAATGTGCTCTTCCCCACTCCAGTTACCCCGACGAGGGCGACATGCTTGATGGATGTATGCTATCGTTCGACGATGCTTAGAACGAAGAGTTCAGAGCAGGAAGTGCACCAGACCTTTGTTGGCATCGTAAACACGAGCAAGCGTAAGTTGACAAGGTGAGTATCGCTTTCTTGGAGGGTTTGAGGTCTCGGGCGCATTTGATATACTCATGAACCCTTAGGCAACTCGTGGCTGGCCGTCAGGCATCCCCGTGGTTTTGCCTCGATGTACGCCACAGTCAACTTGCTTTGTGGACGCCCCACCCAATCTCGCCTGAAATTGCAGGTACGATCACTACCCATGTTACGTTATTTACACTGCGAGTGGAGTAAAGTAAAGGGTGCGCCAATTTTTTTAAGTACATACTACTCGATGCGCTGCAGACCAGACCACTTGTCCCGCAGCGGCAAGAAAGATGTTCTTAGACTGGATCTGCAGTCTGCTCCCTATAGATGTCGACTTCCACTTTAGCAAGTTCGGAGACGAGAGCCTTGAGAGCCTTGGAGTCTTCTTCGTAGTTGGTGGAGGGTTGTTTTCGGTAGTCCCGCACTCTTATTAGCCGAACATCCATATCCCCAAGCTGTCCACGACACTTCTCCTCCCACTGAGCTATCCTCGGATGCATTCGAGTGACCACTACCACAGGTATGACCTTTTCCTTGCAATACCCCACATATACCCTGCGAAAATCCACCCAAGGGACCGGGATGCCGATCTTTCCGGCGTCCACGCACCACATAAGGATCGGTTTAACCTGTTTATCTATATGGTTCCGGAGAGTTTCCTGTAGTTCATGCTCTTGTTGATCTTTCGACTGGAAGACTCGTTCCAACATGTCCACTACCTTGGCCATCATGCCTCGGTTGTTGGACTTCTCCACGGCTTCGTTAAGGCCCCGCGTATCCCAGAGTCGACACTGCGAGTCCGGCTCCAGTAATACTGAATAAGAGGTAGTCTGTTGGGTACACGGGCGGGCATCTCCAGACACCTGGGCCGCCTTTGCGTCGGTATCATGGATACCCATGATCATATTGATCAAGGAGCTTTTCCCGACGCCCGTCTGGCCAACAAAGAAAATATTGACTTCTGGGTCGGAATGCTAACAGGATCAACGATATTTAAGAGATTGTCGAACAACGAAGCCGCGAACTCACGTTTTCTTGCTCTCCCATTCTCGCCGTTGCCATGGCCCGGGGCAGGAAGTGCTAGGTAGCGGATGTAAACTGGTGTCCACGAGATCGATGGGGAAGTCAAAGGTGTGTATGAAGCAGATTCGACTCTCTGTAGCTCCTCGAGAATGTAAGATTGCCGCTCGTTATCAGTGGTGTGCGAGGAAGATTCATATCGATATCAGTACTCGATCGAGGTAGTAGTATAATAATTATCTGCCCACGTCATGTTATTTAAAGATCGCGGTTCTTCAGGAAACGGATGAGCGCCTCTGCATGAATTACAGCACCATAGGGACTTCGTTGGGACTCTCGATGAAGGCAGAGCAACCGTGACCCTCATGATGGTCATCATAGAGTGGCTGTGCGTTTTGTTCCTGACCTTTGTTATTCCCAACCCCTCGATATCACTGACAGCGAAACCATACGGATACAATATTGCGACACAAAATGGCTTTAAATTATCTTACAAGCACTCTCGACACTCTGAGAGACCAAGCCAAAGACGCAATCTGGGCACTGTCTTCGTGTCTCTGTCAACAATCTGCCAAGATTAAGATTAATGGTCGAACATGTTAGTTTGCGCCGGTCCATTACGGTGTTTCTTTTTGTCATGCTTTGCCTGGCTCGCTGACAATGCCTCACGGATAGTCAACATCATCAAGGTTCTTGGTGAAGGTGGATTCTCGTTCGTATACCTTGCTCAGGATGAAACTAGTGGGGTGAGTTTTCGCCAGCAAACCCAATTGATATCTCTACATGCGTTTTTCTAGAGGCAATTTGCTCTAAAGAAAATAAGATGCCCCACGGGCTCGGAGGGCGTAAAAGAGGCCATGCTGGAGGTCGAGGCGTACCGGCGCTTCAAGTGAGTGAGCATTCGATTATCATTCGTAGTTTTCATGTAGATGTGACTTCAGACATCCGAATATCATACGGATACTGGTAAGGTTTCTGTGCACGCAACAAAGCCAGGCCTTCTACTAAAACTTTATTAGGACTCTGCGGCTGTTCAGGACCCCGAGGGTGAAGGTCAAATTGTATACCTTTTTCTACCGCTATACAAGGTTCGCCTGTGTCGAAGCTACAATCTGGTCTTTCTAACACCCAATCAAGCGTGGAAACGTCCAGGATGCCATTAACGCGAATGTTGTCAACGGCAAACAATTCTCAGAAAGAGATATGGTTCGCATATTCAAGGGTACATGTGAAGCCGTTCGTGCTTTACACGATTACCACACAACACCTGGCTCGAAACCGCAATCCCGCCAAGCACCTGTGCCGTCTTCTTCGCAAGCACATCATTCGAACGACCATCACTCTGACGACGAAGAGGGAGATGAACTACTATCACATCCCCAAGGTGACGATGATTCGTCCGTTAACATACCCCTTGTAAAAAGGCACCGGGCCGATATGGGGGACGGTGTATTTGATGATGACGAGGAGGTTTCGAAACTTCCAGATTTGCCGAATGGAAAATCGGACTCGGGGAAGAGTGAACCATACGCTCACAGAGATATTAAACCCGGGTGAGCCTTGCAGTAACCCTGGCTGTCTCTTGACTGAGGTATTAGAATTTAGAAACGTCATGATTGCTGACGATGGCCTGACGCCAATATTGATGGACTTTGGTAGTGCGATGAAGGCCAGAATTCGCATAGAGACCAGGTCGCAAGCATTGCTACAACAAGTAAGGCGTCTAGTTGGCTGTCTAGCGAGGATTTATCAATGGCGCTGTAGGACATTGCGGCTGAGCGAAGTACGATGGCTTACAGGGCACCAGAGCTGTTCGACGTCAAAACGGGCGTGACACTGGACGAAAAAGTTGATATTTGGGTATGTTTCTCCCCTTTGAAACGTTTCACCATGGGCTCAAGTCACCAGTCACTCGGCTGCACACTCTTCGCAATGGCATATTCACATTCGCCATTTGAGAATACCCAAACCACGGAACAGGGTGGATCCATTGCTATGGCTGTTCTGAACGCACAGTATAAGCATCCGAGTTCAGCCTATTCTCAAGGCGTGAAGGACCTCATCGACAGCATGCTGAAGGTGAATCCCAAAGACCGGCCTAGTATCCATCAGGTATGTGCTATGTTGACCAGCTGCAAGGGCTCAAACGAACATGATTACAGGTCATCCAATTGACTGACAGGGTATTGCAATCGTTATTGTAGATCGGCCCCAATGGTTATCATCTTCGAGGACTCTTCCTTTTTAGCAGCACATTTTACTACTGGAGCCATCTATGCAATCTACATGCCTCGCAGGTTGAACGACCATTATGCTATCGTGTTCGGTCGCTTTTCCTCGGGCTTGTGACTTCATGTCTGGACTTGGCAGCCGACTTTTTACTGTCGTTTGAGATCTTGGTGCGCGAAGCGAATTTGGCCTTGGCCGAGGTTCTGCTGTCCAGCTTCTGCCTTTTCCGAGGTTTTTCTGACTGCATTTTTGACACTGGCGAACCCTTCGAGTCCACGCTCGACGGAACGTCTTTCTTTGTTTCGTCAATGGTCGAAAGTTTTTTCAGCGCCTTCTTCGCTATCGCTTTTGTCTTAAGGTCTTTGTGATGTTTTCTCTTTTCACGCATAGTTGTCTGTTTGACTTGCTGCGAGATACACTGTCAGAATGTCACTCTGCGAACAATGAAATCCTTACACGTTTCAATGCTCGCTTCGATAGGTTTTGCGACTCTGCGCTTTGCGTTTTGGATATATAACTGATTGATCTGACGAGCTCCCAAGCATTGCTACGCGGGTCTGCATCAGCAGAGAGATCTCTGAAGTGTTCGAAACGTCGCATGTGCGCCTGCATAAAACCAACATTCAGTAAAACTTTGTCACAGGATCCCTAGGAGATCTGCATACGCTTGCATTCTTGTGTGCAGCGGCCATTCCTGCGTTTTTGACGAGTTTTCCCTTGCACAATATGCACCCGTAAACAGTGGGGTTCAAGGAAATAAGGTAGATCGGATCCTTCAGAGCCTCAGAGACCAATATTGGCTCCTCGTCGACGCGTTCATCCTCAGAGGTTGCATCCTCCTCCTCTTGATCATTATCCTCGTGAATGTCACCTCCGTCCGAGTCATCACCTCCGCCCGAGTCATCTGAATCAGATTCATCCGAGTCTGTGTCATTCAAACCCATTATTTCTTTCATGTCCCCGTCCAGGCCAAGCTCTTCTTCTTCCTGCTTCCTCTTTCGTTTTTTTTCCACTCGTTTGAACATTGGACAGAATGGAGGTGGGTGATCGAGATGCACAGCCACCGGCTCGCTCGCGTTTTCTTTCCGTTCATGCATCGTCGCGGTGCCCAGTTTGTGTTCAGAGACGTCAAGCCCAGTCATATCCTTAAAAAATGTCTTCGTCAACAAGCCAGGTCCATCTCAGATTCGTCTTTAAATCCGGATAACTATGTTTCTCCAAGCTCTGTCCGCATCCGCGATGAAGAGAAACAAGTCATGAAAATCACGGAACAGCTCCTCAACGCGGCTTCTAGGTCTCGGATACTACCTACTTCAGGGTGGAAACACAAGAAGTCGCTGAGAGGAGAGGAGAAGCGGCTCGAGAAGGACGTCCTTGCTAGTGGGAGACCGCGTAGACCGCCGACGAAACAACTGGCTGCATGGCAGGATGCCGCAGTAGACTCTGCTCCGGAGCTGGACGCGGCGGACCAACCCCAGGCGAGCGACATGCCGTCCCTCGGTACATACGTCGACATTCGCAGGTATGTGACGAATGGAGATCACACACCTTATGGCTCGCTTACCGTACCCTAGGGGTTTGACCTCTGCGTCAGGAATTGTCCTGGGTCACGCCCTGGTTGATAACCGCAACTACGTTCTCACCCTTTCCCTCTCTGGGGACGTGCTCACCCACTATGTCGCCGACGTCTTTTTCGAAATACCAAACATGGTCCCTCCGGACCTCGCGGAGAGGGCTGGCATCGACCCGTCGCCCACCCGCAGAACGGAAATCAGTGCGCGCGTGGAGATTCTTAGGCGGCTTCGAGAAGTCGAACAGCAGATCATCCGAGCCTATTGTGCCATCGGTAGCCGGAACGTCGCCCTCTACCCTCTCGTCAAGTCTCCGGATTCCAACGAATGGTCGACGGTCACCGTATCACGAGCGGCAGAACTCGTGTCTGACCCCCACAACTTGGACCGTTACAACTTGCTGGCGACGCACCGCTATCTCATGAGTCATACTGCCGAGTTTGTTCCGTACTATACTTCTCATCGTGCGGTTCAAGTATGGGCCGTCCGACCTCAATCGCATGTGAACAAACTGGTTGCCGTCCGAGACATGGTTCGCCAATCGAGTCCCTCTATCGATTCCTTCGTATCCAAAGCCCGTTTGATCATGGCTGCCAATAGGAAGCGTTCTACGGAGTCCTGGAACGAACCCCCAACCCAGGAATTGAATACGGATATCCGGTATACAGAAGAAGATCGCCTGATCATCGATGTGCTACACCACTCCCTTCATCGTCGTCGTCACATTCGCTCTGACCCCTATTCCCCCGTCGTATCGACAATCCTCAAGAAATTGGAGGTAGCCGAAGTAATCGACACGCCAGTAATATATCAAGTCTTGGTTGACTTGGGTCACCTGGCTCCATGGGATGACTTGGCATCAAGATGGTCGGAAATTGGTGTGGACCACTCCCCAGAAGAAAAGTCGGCGAAGGTCATCAACGAGGATCGGATAATCCAACAGAACCTGACTAAAGTGGCCCAGGCTAATGCGCAATGCGACACTCCACTTGGTCCTGAGGATTTCTACTCCTGCGATCCAATTGAGCATCTGCGGCATGATTTTGGGAATCTGCCTGTTTACGTCGTCGACGATATTGGCGCAGAGGAGCTAGACGATGGATTGTCGATCGAACCCATACCTTCGGAACCCGGTGCGGTGTGGATCCATGTCCACGTCGCGGACCCGACAGCCGTTATACCTCCCACGCATGTTTTCGCTCAAGAGGCGCGCAAAATGGGGTTCACCGCATATTTTACCCACAGGACGTGGCCCATGCTTCCGAAATCTTTAACGCTGTCAAAAATGAGTTTGGGTGCAAACTCGAGCTCCGGACATCCGGAACGTGTGCTCACGTTTAGTTTCAAACTTGACCCCAGTGGAAACATGGTGGACTACGACATTCGAGCAGCATTAGTTCGGAACGTGGTCACAATAGATTACGATAGCGTGGATCGCCTCCTAGGGTCAGTCAGAAGCTATGAATCCTTCCGTCCCTTTGATCTTCCTGGCGATTCTTCCTCCTTTCCTGTACCGAGCCTCGGCTCCGACCATGTCGACAACCTGCGTCTCATCACTGAGTCAATCTCGCGGCACAAGCAACGCAATCTAAGCTCCAGCAATTACTTTTACACCGCTCTGCCCAAAGCCAGGGTTACTATCAGCCCCAAACCTTTGATCGGCACTTCTCTGGACTGCCCTGATCCTTATCGTTTCCGCGGTTTCCCAAAGCTGACCTATGAGGTCGTGGGGCAGCAAATGCAAAGTTCTGGAGCGCGCATGATCATCTCGGAATGTATGAAAGCTGCATGTCGTGTGGCTTCTCGTTGGTCTTCCGACCATGGAGTTCCGATGCTGAGAAGAACATCCAAACCGCCTGTATGTCTTGGGGATCCGCGAGCTGTCCAGAAGCTGCTGGAAATGCGAGACTCGGATGGCCACGTGGATTTCTATGCCGTTCAAAAGTCAAAGTTGTTCATCCCCCCGGTTGAACACACGCTCGAGCCTGCGATGCACTGGAGCATGGGGATTCCGGACCGGGAGGGTTATATCCGTGTCACGTCACCGCTACGGCGATACAACGACCTTGTAGCTCATTGGCAGATCAAGCACGCACTGCTAAACCCTGGGAGAAACACGTCCTTATTCTCGCCGGCATGGTTGGAGGAGTATGCACCCGAAATCAAAAAGAAAGAGAAAGAATACAAGCGGGTGGAGAGACTCGATGTTGATTTCTGGTCCCATTTGTATCTCAAACGCTTTATAGAAGACCCCCATCCGGCAACTGATCGTCACGATCCGCTACGGTTCATCCAAGCGACCATCTCTGGGGCACGTCTCGATGGGACTGGTGTAGCCAGCTCCTTCGTCTGCCACATACCCTCGCTGGGTTTCTTTGGAACATTGCCTGCACCGCCGAGCAGGACGCTGGGAGTCGGCGATGTTGTCAAGGTCAGAGTAAAGGCTGTTGAGTTGGGTCCACAGCCTCAGCTCCACCTATCGTTTAGAGAGGGCTAGGGAGTTTCTATATAGTGCCCACATCTAATACATGTTACCATCTTTCGCGTGTCTCAGTGAAACCCACGCTATTGCAAAGGTTTCTCATGCGTGTCGGCGGTGAACTCATATTGACCTCTGGCATCACAGCCTGCGGAAACCTATGGCGGCGGCTGATCTCCACGTCACGTAAACATGCAAAGATGGTCTGATTTTAGTTTCTGCTGACTAAGCACATTTATTGGATGGTTCTTAATGTTCGCGTGAAGTCTCAGGCTTTCCTTCTCGTCCATCCCCTCGTCCTCAATGTCGGTCAATAGCACGTTGCCCTCCGCGGGCTACGTCGCCACCGCGTTGGATTACATCCAGAACTACGTCGTGAATTCTCCGGGACGCGCCATACTCTTTGCGCTCGTTTACTCACCGTTCCTTGTCATCGCCCTAAACATTCTTAGGCAGCTGGTATGCACCCAATATCCCTTTCTAAACCTAACTGACGCGTCCGCAGGTTGTCCCTCGCGACTCTTCGCTGCCTCCGGAGGTGTTCCATATCCTACCTTTTTTTGGCTCTGCCATCTCATATGGTAATGACCCATTGAACTTCTTCGCCAAGTGCAAAGAGAAGGTATGCTGAAAACACTATTAAACAAGTTTACCGTCTAACCGTGTTGCAGTATGGGAACGTCTTTACGTTCATCATGTTCGGTCGCAAGGTCACTGTCGCGCTTAGTGCTAGGGGGAACAACTTTATTCTCGGCGGCAAATCTATGGCATTCTCGGCAGAGGAGGCTTACAAGGTATGTTTTTTTTTCATGAGAGTTACTTGTTTACTAATTGTTTGTAGCACCTCACGACGCCCGTTTTCGGTAAAGACGTGGTCTATGACGTCCCCAACGAGGTCTTCATGGAGCAGAAAAAGTTTGTCAAAGTCGGTCTTTCGGTGGAGAACTTCCGTGCCTACGTCGGTATGATCGAGAACGAGGTCGACCACTTCATGAGGCACGACGCAGCGTTCTTGATCTTCCAGATGAACGACATCAACGATTGGGGGCGTTTCGATACTACTGATATTATGGCACAAATTACCATCTTGACCGCATCACGGACGCTTCAAGGCAGCGAGGTTCGCGAAAGTTTGGATAAAACATTCTCCGATCTGTTCAACGATTTGGATGGAGGATTCACACCAGTGAACTTCCTCTTCCCCAACCTTCCGTTGGAAAGTTACCGTAAACGTGACGAGGCTCACAAGAAGATGAGTGCATTCTATGTCGACATCATTCGGAAACGCAGGGAGTCTGGTATAGTGAGTCTAGACCTCAACTACATACAACTTGTGCTCACATCTGTGATAGGATGCACAAGATATGATTTCTGCCCTCATCTCTCAAACGTATCGGAATGGCAAACCGCTCCCAGACCATGAGATTGCCCATATCTTGATTGCTCTTCTTATGGCGGGTCAACATACAAGTTCAGCCTCCGGCTCCTGGGCACTTATTCACCTAGCAGACAACTTGGAAATACAGTAAGGACAACTTCAACTTTTCTCATGGCCTTTCACTTATCACCTTGCGTAGAGAGGCATTCTACCAAGAACAAGTGAAAAACTTCGGAAACCCTGACGGCACATTCAGGAGTATGACGTACGAGGAACTTCGCGAACTGCCTGTTATGGACTCGGTCATTCGAGAGACGCTCCGTCTGCACCCACCAATCCATAGCATCATGCGTTACGTTCGTTCCGACGTTCCCGTACCACCCACTCTTGCCGCACCTTCGAAAGATGGCACCTATGTTGTACCCCGTGGCCACTATGTTCTCGCTTCTCCCAGCGTCAGTCAGGTTGATCCAGAGATATGGCCCAACCCAAAAGCTTGGGACCCAACGCGGTGGAGCGACCCTGAGGGTATTGCAGCTCAGGCTTTTAAATCATATGCGGACGAAAGCGGCGAGAAGATCGACTATGGATTTGGCGCTGTAAGCAAGGGTACTGATAGTCCGTACCAGCCATTCGGTGCTGGCCGACACCGGTGCATTGGCGAGCAGGTTAGTCATGAAGGTCTATATTGCTGAATGTTAGCTGATATGTTCTTTGTTCAGTTTGCTTACTTGCAACTGGGGACTGTTCTTGCGACATTGTTACGCGTAGTGGAAGTCAGGCTGGATCAACCCCTGCCGGAGCATAATTATCATGTACGTGTCCCCATAGCTCTTGCTTATGACGCGTGCTTACCGTTTCTCCATCTAGACCATGATCACCATGCCCAAGAAACCACGCAACGTTTGTTACAGACGTCGGGCTTTTGATTGATAGTTATGTCTGCTATTCTAATACATAGTAATCTTATACATAGACGTATTTTTCTGTTGATGTATGCGAGATTTGCAAGCAAGAATTTTACCTGTCACGTGAATCAGTGACTGGAAGGACATCGGAATTCGGCTGCACTTAGACTTTGCTTTCTCGAGTTGACCGAACACAAACTTGCAGCGACATGGCGTCGATGTTCCCTGTCGTTTTCATTCTCGTCATTGTCCTTGGCTTAATGGCTTGTGGTTACTTGTTCGTCCCGAAAGGCCCACAACAAACGTAAGTCGCAGCCTGAAATTTAACGAATGTCCAGTACTGAGCCTGTGCTCAATGCAGAACCATTCGATCATCCATTCTGCTCACGCTTGCGTCCTGCTATCTCATGTGGATGATAACCTATATGGCACAGCTACATCCTCTCATTGGTCTGTACAAAATGTTCCTGCGCAGTGCCACCCTTGCTCATTGTGCCATGAACACACAGCACCAATTCGATCAGCGCTGGAGGTCTGACGAGTATCGACGCTCAGTGCTTGCTTGTAGTTTCAATACCAGTCGGTTCGAAATTTGTTCTCTTGACCATTCCTTTTGACAACGTCCCGTCTCCGTTAGATGTACATGAGTTAGATACTAATCCAGACTCGTTTCCGAAATCCACTCCCAAGTCGACAGTCCGTCATGCTCTAGCGTCCTTTCCACCCCACGCGGTTATCTTCTACTTAACCCGTTCAACCCGCCGCCCAGCCATCGTTGCCCCCGCCGACTGACCAGTCAACATCCTCAGGGCGCCATGTGGTATTATCATAAGTCATACCCATGAGTATGCCAGAGTCTAAAGAACCTTCCTCTGCGTCATAGTCTGGTTCATTGTCCTCATACATGATGTTTTCGGTCTTCAGCGGCGTAATTTGTAGGGGGAACCGATCGGTGAGCCCTCCGACTATTTGAATCTTCCAGTTTGCACGCGGCTGGCCGGCGATTCTTTGTAACTCTAGCCTGGTGCTTTGTTCTGCGACGTTGAGCATCGTCTCCATGGAGCCGCCACATAAAACGGGTAATTCGTCTGCAAACCAGAGCTCCTGAACACCGAGGGTCGTTTCTCCCCATCTCTGAAACTTGATGACTATTGCATCTTCGATCTCTTGCAAGCCAGAAGGGCATCCTGCGCGCGGGTGCGCTTCGTGGTGATACCTCGCCACTAAAGCGTGGGGTTCCATGATCGCATTACGAAGGTCCTGCGTTCCCCTTTCCCTTGAGGTCCTAGATAAATGGTCGTCCAACCGCCTGAAATAGGCGACCTGAGTGGCACCGCCCAAGTACCTGTCCCGTCCCCAAGGGTCCTGCTCTTTAGGTGTCCCTATTGTTGTGGTCTCTACCACATATCCCCACTGTTGCGCAACGTTCTTGCACCATTGGACGAACTCGTCGACGGTCCATTCGAACTTGTGGTCGAAATGCCTGAACACGCGGTCGGTCCGGCCACTCGGATCGGGAAACCCTTGCGGGTCCGTCTGCCCCGGTGGGGACCACCGTTGATTGAAATTGTATGATGGCGTGGTGACGAGGAACACCCGTGGCTGGTACACGCCGAGTACGACGGGGGCAACTCGAAGGAGGACGGCGTCAGTCAAATGCTCGATGCTTAACACGTGCCAATGACTCAGTCAGTTCGGAAAAACCGGGATGACGTGATGAAATATCTCACAGTTCGCTGGCGACGATGCACTGCACGTTGATGAATGCAGGGTTGATGGCATCGATGCTACCCTGCCATAATTCGACGACCAGGGGTTCCCAGCGCGTATAGAGGGGGTTCACCGACGCAGGGGAGGTGCACTGAGCGGCGAGCGCTAGTGTGGAAGACGAAACGTCCAGTCCCGCAACGCGCACAGCATGCAGGTCGGGTGTGTCTCCGTCGTTGAGGCCCACGTCCCAGAAAAGCGACGACAGCTCCTCCTCGTCGTCTGCAAATCGGTCCGGTCGCAGCCAAGGGGCGGGCTGGCACAACGTCGATAGGAGGGCGCCCTCGCCACAACCCATATCTACAATCTGCAGCGTTTTCGTAGTCAGTCGATAGATAATTGAAAGTTGGACCCGCTGGATCGTTGCACAAACCTCGGTGAGTCGCTCGCGCCGGAGTACGTCGAGTATCCATATCCTCCGCTGGTGATAGAGTGGGGGGAAGAAGGTGACCTTGAGGGGTTGGTGATCACTTTCCATGTCAAGATTATCGGTTGATCGGGCTGATCACGTCGGGAGACGGGTGAGACTGACCGGCAGCTATAAATACGTAGGGACCATACGTACACCGAGCAACTTGGGCGAGGCAACCAAAGGAAGGTGAGGAAAGCAAGCGAGGGACGGCTGTGATATATCTCAGCACAGGAAGCACTTCGTCGGAGGAGACCCAATAAAGCGACAATGCATTACTCGAGGCATATATCGGCAAAGGACGACGTGAATTTAGGCTATTACAGGACCAAAACAACATTGATATGGACAAGGTGCGACGTAACATACCTAAGGGGGAGACGGCGAAAGCAAATAGGGAAATGGGAAGCAATTACAACGAAGTGCACGGCGAAAACTGCGGGAACAGGAATACAGGGGGGAGGCTGGTGTAATGTACGAAGGCTCAGCGTATATTGGCAATGCCTATGAGCACAAGAAAATACTTTTCCACAGACAAGTGGAGGACGGGGAATCCAATCAGACCAACGCAGCTGACTGCAAGTAGCCCCGGAAAATGGAGTCCCGCACTGTAATGTTACCTTGGGTTAGAAAGGGCATGTGATTGCAAACCCGAACACCTACCGTTGCCGATAATGCTCTGTGTGGCTTTCGTATCCTGTGATGGTTAAGCGCACGTCAATGGGGGGCGTTATGTCCGGAGATGAAGGGCCTCTTACCGTAACGTTGGTCAAGTGGGTATATAAGACGCGTCGATTCTCGTTGTTCCTCCTGTGGACTTGCAAAAAATGTGCCCGGAAATATTGCACTACCGATTCGTACTCGTTCGGACGATTCCCGTATGACAAGATACTTACTCCATATGAGCAACGAAACCGATTCAATGCTCCGACACTTACTATTTCGCAACTGGTAAGCCTTGATCAAGCTTTTTTCTAAGAATGTCCGTCTTATCTGTCGAACAGATATCCACTTATTTGCCTCCAGAATACCTGCGGCAGAAAACTTACTGAGGAACAGGACTAGGTGGACCTTTTTGAGGAGCTGATTTGAACAGATTTGAGTAAAAAGTTGCAAGGAATCATCAATACGGTTTGTGCGAGGGTCTTCTTCGAGATACTACGTCCCATTGAATCGGATTAGGCTGGCATGTGCGCTTGAATAGGAGGCGTACCTGGTCGAAAGCACTGATTGGGCTGACAAAAATGATAGCGTTTGCATCATCAAAGTACGGCACCCATGAATGACGTTGTCCTCTAGCGCCACCCACATCAAACAGATGCCATGATACACACTTTCCGTGGATATCCACATCAAAGATATGTTCAGCGACACCCATCGTTTGGATACGGGCATGCAGAATATCATCTACTCCTTATCAGCCAATTATGGCATGAAATCAGTTCGGTACCACTTACCTGTCGACGGCATATACCCTCGCGCGGAGATGCGCGAAATATTGTTTAAGAAGCTACAGAGTTAGGATGTAAGCGAAATACACGCATATATGCGCTAAACTTACAATTCCGACCACTCGTCGAGCTTCAATTTTCTCTTTGAGATCAAAGCACGAACAATCGGATGTTCCCAAAGGGTCACTATGTCTTCCTGTAACTGGTCTAGCATTGAAGCCACCTCATCCACCAGTGCGTCCAAACTGGCGTCGTTCGACATAGCTGTACCAGGACGCTCGGTGAGCTGCTCAGGGTTTTCCACCTCAGCTCGTTTCGAACGTCTTCCAATGAGCTTCTGGCCCGTATGGATGGTTCTCGCCTGCCAGCCGCTGCGAACATAAACTTCCCCTTTGCCAGACCCTGATACAGAAATGCCGCCACTGAGCCGATCAGCCAGCTGGGACTCCGTCTTTACTAAGGACAGAAGGCGGTGGCGCAGCTCCGCGATGGAGGAAGATTTCGTGGGGCCTGGAGACGTGGGACTTCGTGGCTCCCCGTTCGAAGAAGCGGTGTCGGCATGCAAGCCCGCAAAACCGGAATTGGATGTGCCAACTAAAGGAGAGTCGTCTTGGCCAAGTTCCTGACGTTCCAGGGTACTTTGGGAGTCGGAACCGTCATCAACGTCGTCCCACGCCTCCAGGGTCAGGAGGATCTTCCTGAGAGAACGGACGACATTGAAGTACACAACAGTCCTCCAAGACATCCGCTCGCTGTCCAGCGAGGCCGGGCTGTACATGAGCTGGAACTGCTTCTGCAATGTCGACTTGCCTGATTCAGCCTGGCCCAAGAGCAGTAACTTGAGATAAAGACGTCATTAATATCATGCGACCATGTGATAACATATACAGCGAATGTCACCTTGACGTCGCTCTTGGACTTTTTCAATTTTTCGCGTTCCAGTCTGAGTTCTTCATCAATTTGTTCGGATATGCGACGAGCCTCTGCCTCCTGCTGCAGACGCGTTTGACGCTCATTTTCTGACTCTGTTAAGGGAGGACGGATTGCAACGGAGAGGGGGTCGTCCTGGCTGCGAATGGAAGACGTTCGAATCATGGTGATGGTTTGAGATCAAGAAGAATACTATTTGCACCGGCCCTTTGCGTATGCGGATATGCGCCCAAGTTCAATCAGGAAATAGTCACGCGTTACTCAGGTCACGCTATGGTAAGTTCTCTTCCATCCGCCATCATCGCGCATATACTCAGCATCCCTTACGCTAGTCCGTAACACTCCATACGTCCCATGGCGAACTCAAAGTACGTTCTACGATACTTCCACCCAGAACTTGATACCATTTTATCCAAGATCGAGGTATTCTGCGAAGCCGTGCCGAAAACAGCAGAAGTGTGTGACACCGCCTCCAATGGTAATTGATGTTCTTGAATCTAATTTTCATGGCCGTAGAACTTCCTGGCTCTCTGCGCCTCTGGCTATTATGACAACTGCATCTTTCACCGAAATATCAAAGGGTTTATGATTCAGACTGGTGACCCAACCGGTTCAGGCAAAGCCGGACAGAGCATATGGGGCAAACCCTTCCCGGACGAAATCCGTTCCACGCTGAAGGTGCGGAGTTTCCCAATTTACGTGCTCTTCTGCACGCTGCTGAAATAATTGATTGCACCGCCTTCGCTAAGTTCCATAACCGGGGCATGGTTGCCATGGCGAACTCTGGGCCCGATACAAATAAATCCCAATTTTTCATCACCTACGCGAAACAACCGCATATTGACAGCAAATACACGATCTTTGGAAAGGTGATTGACGGCGCCGACTCCACTTTGGATTTGATGGAACGTGTCCCTGTCAACCACAAAAACAAACCACTGGCCGAAATCAAACTCGCGCATGTAGGACATACAGTAAGATTTAGTTGTGAAGTGATGCCTGAATCCGATTTCTAGGTAACAATCCATTCCAATCCCATCGCCGATGCCCAACTAGTCGGTCGTTGATGTTGTCCCCCAACACGTTATCGCCACTACGTTCTCTGCCAACTAACCTCCAACGTTGTGATGACACATCCCAGCCCGAGGTATCATATTCACCGTTTGATAAACCCGACGAGCTCTTTCTGCAGTTCTCTTTGTTTTCTTGCTTTGTCTAGATCGTCAACGCTGCGGAGATCATAAACAATGTCACGCGTTTTCCCAAAGTACACCTATGGGCAATCTTATCAGCTATTGTTCTCTTACGTGGAAAGCAGTAGACCTCTTGTAGAAGGTTACGCATTTTGATCTCCATCTCCTCGATCATCCTTCCCGTATTGGTGATATGCGATGAAGAATCCTGTAGGGGCCAGTCTTGCTCCGTCTGGATCATAAAAGAAGTCAGAAAGCTTAGAGGGAGAAGTCTGAAGTCTTTGAAAATCACCTGTCGAGTCATGCTTCCGCTCAGATTGATTTCTCCCGACGACTTCGAGCCGTGATCGGAACCTTTCTTCTCCTGGTTACCAACGGCGTTGGGTTGAGCATCGTCGGTGCGCCGTGTGACAAGCTGGAGCATGACGGTGGAAGTCAGCTTGTAGTGAGCCTGTCTTCCGCGTTCTGCAGTTTCGAAGACGTGTATAGAGTCCCATGATCCGGATGGGTCATCTGCACTCGGAGGATCCATCACTGGAAACGTACTCGGTTAGTGTACCAGTCCGTCATCCCCGGAGCGAAGGACTCGAAAGCCTGATCGGTTGTCAAAGAGACATTGCGCACCCACCCTTCTTTAGCAGTACTACGCCAGCGAATCCACCATCATCGAGTTCCCAGAGGTAAACAGAAGAGACGCCACCCTCGTAATACCTGAATCGCGAGTGGCAAGGGGGCGGAGCAGTAAGGGCGAGGAATTACATGAGCAACATGGACATGAAACACGCGTACAATTCCCTGTAGATGTCGAAGGCTTCGTTCGCCGCGATTTCTAGTTTGCGTAGTTTTGGGGTTGGGATGGTGCCATCTTCCAAAGGGGGGTCGTACTCGTTGGACCACGGCGATCTAGAGGAAATAGGGACCCGTATCAGCCGCACTGCACGACAGCTCACATCTATGATGGAATGGAACGCATTCGAAATTTCTGCGTACAACGGACCATACGACGAGCACGGCAGCAGTAACCACGAAACGCACTCACCGATAGCTTTCACCGTCTCTGTTGTAATCACAGGCAAGATAATCCCTTCCGGTCGCACGATCCGTCAAGACCTTGAGCGGCTGGTCGACGCTACCGAGAAGATCTTCGGCGTAGTCTGGGTAAATCCGGATGAGAGAGTTGATGTTCTCTTCTACGCGGGTCGGCGGCAGGCGGCGCATGAGATCGAGCATCGAATCCACCGGATCAGCCATGCTGTAAGAGAAATCGAAATCGGCGCGTTACTACGCAGTTGGCGGATGATGCAGTACCGTGACCTTCAACAAAACACCACGACGCGCCACACGCCAACTCGCTGCCCAAATCAAGAAGGTACACGATTTCTCTGTTTTCTTTGTATTTTCCATAGACAACTTTTATTCTTCTGATGTCCCCCACAGTTCAGTGGAAACCGGCCGTGGCCAACGGCGGAAATACTGAGACAACTCTATACGGGCGACCATGTATGTACATCCTTCAAACTACGAGTTCAAACTCTAGAAGTTGCCGCCGTGCAAGTGAATATTCGTTACTAAATTGTTGTGACCAGATATACTCACGTAAGACTGCACTTGGCCCCTATATGCTGGCAGAGCACGATGGATCAACTTCGTCTGATCCCTTTCCCTGGACGCGACCCGCTTCAGGTTTGAAGTCTTCCACCGCATTCTTCTCATGAGCCAGCGTCATCACGTTGAACTTGTGGAGTTTGTAATAGTCCCTCAGGATGCTCACGCCGCACACGCCCTGGTGATAAGCAACCGTCTGAGTCGTCCGTCACGCAACAGGATCGTAGTACTACACACCTTGAAAACCTCCACGAGGACGAAAACGTCGGGGTTATCAAGGTCGACCATGTAGTTTTCTGGCATGCATTTCGCTATTTCCTGGATGATGTCCATTCGAGCCAACGTATTATGATTGCGCACTCGCAATTCGATCTTGTACTATACATCCCCGTGAGCGAGGGAACAACATACCAGGTGTGGTCTCACCTTGTGTACTTGAGGGGCGGAGGTGTTTCCTTCGGCCTCCGCGACATACGACGCGAATAGGCGTCGACACAGAGAGTGCATTTCCGGCAGGTTGGCCAGACAGGAACCAGAGACCGGGATGAGTCTGTGCGTATACCTTGAACACGTCAACTCTATACGCTCTCTGAAACATCGACATCCGTACTTTGTTCTCGCCGCGCCTGTCTTTCGGATGTTCTCGGCATGCGTAATGATCAACTTGACCGGATCTATCGGGGGCCTGCAAGAAATGAAGACCACTGGATGGAAATGAAATCAAGAGATCGATCATGATCGCAGTCGACGTAGACTCAGACATGCTTACCGCAAGGCGTGTTCGTCTGACAGTTCACTGGGAGCCAAATGGATCAAGATAACCGAGCACGCAAAGAAAGATAGGCGAGCACTTACCGAATCGTCTCTCTGTCCGCGGACGCTTGATGGTGGCTAGTTCTTGCGCAACTAGGGCTTCGAGGTCTGCACCGCCTTCTTCGTCGTCTGAAGATTGTGATCCCTTGGGTGGATCTTTTCCTTCCACAGGCCACAGCTCCGACGCTAGCTGATCACATTGATCTGAGCCCCCAAGAAGATCATCCGAATCAGTTGGGGAGGCTCCTCACCGACTCGAACACGTCATTCAATTCACCGACGGTTTGCTTTTCCTTGCCTTTGACACAGCTTGCCCAGACACCGGGACCGTCGATGTTCCGCTTCACCCATGTGGGGGTTGGGCCATCCTGTGCCGGTAGGAATAAAAGTCACCGACTGTCCGCATGCTCAGTCATACAAGACCCAAACCGAGCGATATTTTCGTTTCCGAGACTGCCGAGGGCTGTTCGACATTGTTTGTGAGATGATAAGGCTTACCTGATTGAGATCAAGTTCCGTCAAGTTACGTACCGGTCTTCGTGCATGAGATGCAGACTGTACAGTCTAAGGTATCTAAACAAATACATAGAATCCTGCTATCAAATACACTACGCAATCGAAACCAGCAGCCCAATTAATTGAAATATAATAACACGCCTCTTCATGCTATTAGATGTTGAGGTAACTTGAAAGTCCCTTCGAATCAACAGTGGCTTGACAACGTCCTACTGGTCCTCAGTGGACTCCCTCGGAGAGGACGAGACAATCACCACATGCTAGTCGTCGACATCGTCGTCATCGTCATCGTTCTTTTCCTCCCCACCAGACCACTTTCGCTCCCACAGTGGAATCGGTGTATCCGGGTTGGGACGAAGTAATGGGTGATTCGCTGGCAGGGCATTGCGAGCCGTATGAAGTCGTTGCATCAAGACATCTCGCTCTGACAGCAGGTCGTGCAAATAGTCGATGGCTAAGGAGAGGTCATAAGGAGACATGTCAATTTTGCGTGATAGTGCTCACTTTTCGACAATACAACATTCTCGCTTCTAGGCCCTGCTCGTCCATCGACACGTTCCCCGTCATCATTCTTCGCCTTCCCCTTGCCTCTTCGCCGACCCTTGGATTTGTTGCCTTCAGCGAGCTGTTGCTCGTCCTCGGCCAGACATGCCTCCCTGAGTGCTGGCACGGTTTCACAGAGAGAATCATATCCCCTACGGATGTTTGCCCTCCGTTTTTGCTCAGATTGGATGTGATTTGCCTTCTTCTGTGACGGCGACAGCAATGCTGCCCTATTTTGAGGCAGGAGGTGTGCCTCATCGGGAAGGTTCGGGGAAGAAGTCGAAGAACAATGCCGCTTGTTCGAGGGCTTTGCGTCAGGTGGAGGGGAGCGCTTCCCTGACGACTGGAGTCTCGCCGAGGAAGATGACGATGTCAAGAGATGCACGGGTGACTGCCGGGATGACGACGATGACGACGACGAACTAAGCGGGTACCACCACTTCTCTCCGTCCAGCGACATTAGATCTTTCGTTGCCTTCGTGAGAGCCTCTGTGCCGTGTGCCGGGGGCATATGCTCATGGGAGATCTCGAGCTGCATACTCCAGTCTACGGGGAATGCAGTAGCGTCCAGGAAGGACTGGAACGCCCGGGACTCTGAAGGAGTGAGCAGCGACATTGTATGGTAGAAGATACCGAGGGAGAGGGGGGATGCTGGGCAGACGCTTGGTCGTGCAGAAGTGGAAATAGAGTAGACGACTTGTGGGTTTCCTAAGACCCGTGACTGCGCTTCCTTACAAGTGGGTTTCCGTTTTAGGGTATCTCATGTGGCTCTCCTTTCATAATCCCGACGGTCTACTACGAGTACTCCCGTCCGCTCGACTTCAAGTTGTGTACTACCAACCTCCTTTATCTAGCTATTAGCCTTTTTGACCGGTGAGTTCTGGGAGTGGCAAATACGGCACATATGATGGGCCTGCACCGCAGTCACGTCCAAATGATCTTTCACACGTAGATGCCAATGGTCCATTGACAGGGCCGGGACCTGGAGAAAGCCCCTTTTCGTACATATCCTGACTCATTCACCCTCTCGGTGCCATCAATGTTTTGACAAGATTGCACCCCAGTACTCGATGCCGAACACTCGGAACCCTCGCCATCGAGATGAAATGTCGCACACTGGCAGGAACGTGTCATTGGAAATGACCTATTCTCGGGAAGGATCTACTGTCATGGACTCCGGCCGCGTTTGCCAATCCGGATCGGCATTTCTTTCGAGGGAAGGTCTCACTCACTCACCAACAATCATAACAAACGAATTTGAAAGTTCCCGTTGGACCCCATTCCTTCATCAAAAATGTGGGTTTAACCATGGCAACCTTGTCCAAGTCCCCCGAAGAACTCATTGTTTAGTGCAGATTTCCGGAGCGCGGTTGCCGTAGTACAAAGTTGGACCTGCCCTACCTATTATTGGAGCCAATAGCGAGGTATACGGGGAAGATAGTCTGATTGTTCATTTAGCGCCTCAAGCCGAGCCGTACAGCTGATGGCGGAAACATTCTGAAATAGCTGTTCCAACAAACGTTTGTCAGAAGAGCATATTCTTGGAATTGTCACATGCGGCGCGGCATCCGCCGATAGGTACAATGACGGAAGAGCATCCGACTTACACTACAATGACCGAGTCCGCAACGCCCCGCTTCGAGCCGAGAATCGAGGACCAAAGCAGGTCGAATACTGTCGATGCAAACGACCGATGTGACTACATACTGGCATCGATGGGGCAGGCACCGATGTCTCAGTCGCGCGCGGAGATTCGGAGGTCGCAGGAAGCAACATTACGCAGAGGGGTCTACATGTCAAATCACTGTCAGGAAAAATAATGGAGTTGCTCGTTGTGCAGTTGGACGCAACGAGTGCTATTCCGGGTGTATGCTTGGTCGACCCGGATATTGACTGCGAGAAATCATCGGCCGAATGGACGAACGTTACCTGGAACCAATACCGGCCGGTGCTAATGCTGGTATCAAGCAGAGATCAGTGTCTACCAGATCAGAAATCAAGGAATCCCGAGGGATGAAAGGAGTCGGGGAAGATAATTGTTCCGCGACGATGAAGTCGGGAAGAAAAATTAAAACCGGAAGGTTGAGAGTCTTCGGGACCCTTCTATCGTCTGGAAAAACGGGAAACACGGCGCCAGGATTTCGAGTGGCAATCAACGATTGGTGTTGACGGATCGAGGCTACAAAGAGGAAAGAGAGAAAGAAAGATGATGAAAAAGATGAAAAAAGGTCAATAAAGTTAATGCCTGAATGACAAACATGATTACGCTTACTGAATCGTAACCATTACCGTAGGGTCCCAACGACGAGGATTCAGATGCACAGTGAACTACCTAAATTATTAATTATGAAAATTTTTGTTGAGCCAGAGTCACGGATCTATGTTGAGAACACCGTGGAACAGTAGCGTAGATGGTACATCGTAGAGCAGACTATGCACGAAACAAACGGGCGTGTGGACACCAAGGGAAATTCATGGTATAGTTAAGGAAGAGTAGAGTATGAGGTCAGGTCCATGAGGTCTAAGGAAATATGAAGCTGGCCTCGATATGTTTATGTTTGGCATCGTTTCGACGAGCAGTAATTCACGGAGGACCTGAAGATCGTATAGCAGCACCCAGAGCAAAAAAAAAGGACTGGGGTTACGCTTGATTCTACCGTGGGGGTGCCAACGACGACAGGGACAACCCTTGTGCAAGCTCGGGCTTCCACGCGACTCTGCGAGACGCTTCCGCGTAGTCGACCCATTCTCTTTTTCGTTCTTTGCTTTCGAGCCAATCCTTGTCGAGGGACGAGACTTCAAGCTCGTAAAAGTGATATGTTGTTGATGGAGACTTGATGGTTGTCACATAGCGTGTAATTCTGCCACGGACGCCCGCTGGAAGACAAGAGCGAGGGCAGAGAATGGGATAGGACATTCATCAGGAGATGAGATGACGGATAGAGGGACAAAGGGTGAGACCTTCTTCTAAGGCTTCCCGCGAGGCTGCAGCCTCCAACTTGACATCAGTGGGCTCCCATCCCCCTTTCGGTACTGGAAGAATGGAAGTCAGATACGGAGGTAACGGAAGAAGCTAACCAAAGTCCGGACAGGAACTAACGTGCGTAGCAGACATAGCCATGGCATTGCAGAGGATGAAAGGAAAGGAAAGGAGAAGGAAAGATACGCACAGACCCACAAGTCTTGACGTTTACGGCTAGTAATGACAAGCACCCTGCCTGCGGCGCTCGTGATCGGGATCGCACAACAGACTACGCGGGGAACTTCGCGTCCTTTTGTGCCCATTACTGAGGATGAATAAGATGGTTTTACAATGTAAGGATGAAGAATTTCAGGTGAGGATGTTCCGAGAGACTGGGCGCCCAGGTCGTCCTGCAATTACGCGGCAAGACTGGTATAAAAGATGAGAGGTTGTTCGAGTGAGGCAGTGAGTTTCGGACCTGGAACGTGACAGATGGTGTTGCGGTGGAGTCCTTAAGGGGCACCACGGCGACTTAATGTAGATTGTGAGATTCGTGGATGCTGTCAAGGAGAGACGGATGGGAGTATTTTGAAGAAGGAACGGCGTCGGAGAGGCAAATGCAGAGAAAAAGGAGTTTTTGGCGGTGAAATGGGAGCAAGTTGGTCGTGTGTCTGAAATTACGGAGGGCGTCTCATTAAGCAGGGAATGTACTAAAGCGGAAAATGCGACGCACGCACGTTCGCCGGCATCGCTACGGCACGAGTCAACCGGCGCCACCTAGCAAGTTATGTACTACCAGCTCAGTCCATGCCTAATCGATGGCTCAGCCTAAGCAACACAGGCACATGCGGCCCGTCTAATTTAAACGGTTCACGGCATCGAATCTCACCCCAAAGCGACCTTAGTCCACTCGAAATCCCGGTGGTATGCGAGCACACTACAAATAAATATCGACACTCGACAGACACGCTTTTCGATATGATGTGTGGCAGAGGCTCCACTCCCAACAGATGCGAGCCTCGCATCTATTCGTTCCATCTGTAATTAACCCACCGAGCGTGAGAGCAGCACAATGGACGGTTTGATGTGACTTACGCCACTAAGAACATGCATATGACACCGAAAGCCATCGCACCGAACTTTAGAAGTCTCATCAGCCATTCGAATGTGTCGAAAGAAGGAAACTTGACATACTTCTCGCAACGCCTGCACTCCGCTTTTACTCTCCGCTAGCAATCTGATTTCCGTCAGATCGTCAACGTTTCAACGTCAATGATTAGTGACTTCTGACTCACGTAGGCAGCACGGCAACGGCGCCGATGTACAGAAATCCTCCGGCAACAAAAGGAATCACCTGCGGCGCGGATCAGATACCTTGGCAAGCCAGCTTAATTAGCACACGTACCAGGTCCGCAGGTTGCACCGTGGTGCCAAGAATTCCGGAAGCATCCTGCCTCACACCCGCCGCTAAATCGACTGAAACTGACTCCGCGCCGGAGGCTGACAGATTATGAATCGCTATGCCTATGAACGTACTGTTTAAATTTTAGAAATAAATAACCAACCGCGAAACACGTCGTCACTTACCCAACCTAATCAAAATCGAGGAAGACATCTGAATTCAGACATTTCTTCAGAATATGATATGAAAACGTACAAATGCACCAATGGCAGTGAGGAACTGGGATTGCATAGCCTGCCGCTTACTAAATCCACTGCGAACCAGAATCGAGTAGTCCGCGATCTCATGAGGTATTTCATGGGCAAAACAAGCCAGGGTAGTGGTTGCACCAATCAGCGGGGACGAGTAAAAGGACGCAGCCATACTGCAGACAAACTTAGTCAAAAGGTATCCATATGTCTCTACTGACTCACGCCAGGCCATCTGTTCTGTTTGAGGGAATCAGTACTGGTGCAACGCGATGGGGAGAAGATATATGCCGTACATGTTATGCACGAAGTCACCGAAAAGATTTAGATATGCCGAGAGCTTCGAAGGACCGCTGGCTGGATGCACCACGTCAACTTGTTCTAATTGGTCGCTCCCACTTGCATTCTCTCCGTTTCTGGATCGCAGACCATCAACTGACGACGTAATCGACACACCAGAAGCAATCGCTTTTGTTGGCGTTTCTGCGTGTGAGTGGTTGTGCGAGTGACCGTGTGAATGGCCGTCGGCCCCTTCATCACCACCCAGAACCCGCAAGGACTTTTCCATGATGAAAAACGCGGCAAAACCAATAAATATTGCGAGCCTACCATTCAGGGTTGAGATGTTGGAATAGGTCCATCAGAGTTCACGCACCCGATCAGAACATTTCGTTTGTCTTCTACCATCACAAAATGGGCGCCTGAATCTTGATGCTCACCAAGAAACGCGTGAGGTATGAGATGAAGAAAGACATCAGACAGGAGGCCGCCTGTCTGCAAAACCTGTCAGTCTAGATGATTCCAAATACCAAGGAGATGCTAACAGCAAATGCAGTCATGGTGTTGAGGGTATTGGCATCTATTTCCGCGGGGATGAACGCGAGGATAAAGTTAGGTACCCTGAAACGTTGGTGGGATCCTCAGCGAACTAGGCTTCGAAGACATCCCAGACGTACGAGCTGATGTAAAATGTTCCCAGAACTGTGTCAAGTATTCACGAACGTGTCAACACTCATACGACGGGAAGGACAAACTTGCGTTCCAGCCAGGGCCAAAGGGGAACAACCAGGCAAACACCTGTCGCATGATGGGAGATTCATTATCTTCCACAGCGCGTTTGAGGTCGCTCAGTTTTTCTACAGCAGCACACTCGTCAATGTCGGATTCCTAGTCGTCAATGACACGTTGAGCAATCGGCATCGTGAAGTTTTATGGAGACATTCACCCGTATGACTAGCTTCGACTGTTCAGAACAGAGAACAGTGTGGGCAGTGAGCGCGAAGCACAGCAAAAGAGTGACAATTAGTATGGCCCTTGGCCTTCTCATGTTTCGAACTGAGGGGGTTGTAAGTCAAAGTGTTCTGCAGTGTCTCATGATCGTGGGCCGCTACGTGTGACTATTTGCACATTGACATCCGAAATCCGAACCGAGGTTCCGAACAACGCTCCCTCTTCGATGGACACATATCCCTCTGCGACGGAGCAGCTGGCTCTCGCTGCAGCAGAGAAACTCATGGTCGCCACGATGGCACGTTACGATCCATCTCATGACGTGTTTCATGGTACGGCTATTCGTGGCCGCTTGTGTCCTTCTCGTTGACTAGTATGGGCCAAAGTCGAACGCGTAAGAAAGACGGCCTTGTCACTCGCACGTTCGCTCCCACAGAAGAACCCTGATCTCCTAGTCGTGGAGCTTGCCGCACTATTACACGATGTACTAGACAAGAAATATGTCACGGCCGCCGAAGCTGCCGATCCTTACGCATATTTTTTGCCGTTTTTCCAGTCATTAGCCAACGATCATGCATTGGACCTAATATCCGACGGTCGAGCCGCATTGATCGTGAAAATCGTGGAAAATGTATCGTGGACGACGGAGAAAAAACTGCGCGAGAGTGGCAAGCTTGTAGACTGGCATGCCACGTGCACAGAACTGCATTGTGTCCAAGATGCGGACCGTCTAGATGCAATCGGAGCATTCGGTGAGCTACGCGCATCCCAGGATTTGGAAAGCACTCGATGACTAGACGGTCTGCTATAGGGATTATGCGGTGCGCGGCTTACAGCGCAGCGGTGAACCAGTAAGCTTGACTTGCAGGACGCCTCGCTTATGTATCTCATAGGTTTTTAGACCTCTCCACACGCCACCTGGACGTGATGACACCGCCATTCAGCACTTTTACGATAAACTTCTTCATATAAAGGATAGACTCAAGACGGAGCCGGGTAAAATTATGGGCGCTCAACGCCATCAATTTGTAAGTCGTGACACTGGATGGAGCCCCAGTGGGCCAGGCTCACGCGTTCTTGGATATTTTCGTAGATGCTCTCGTTTTTACAGGCAGTCCAAGATGAATATGATGCTGTGCCTGTGCTATCCAACTCGCTTGAAAATCACAAGGACAAAAGTCCAATCCTGGATTAGATTTTACCACACATTACTACATCGGAATCTCATAGACCACTCAGGCAAGGTCATAATTTGTTCTATAAGAAGCTGGATGCTCCGATGAAGCACAAATATGAAGTGATTATTACCGGCTCCCGAGGACCTTCCCGAGTTGAGTGTGATCAGATGCGAAACGTGGCATGGGTCGCAAATTCCACTCCATTCTTCGGTCACGTTGCGCTCCTTCAGAACTTTGGTATCATTCTGTCGCTCCCATCAATGATACCACTGTCCCTGCCTGGTTGTCCTGCACAAATATCACTTTGTTGAACTGACTTCGACTTTGCATTCTAGCTACTGGATCCGGCCATACAACAACCCCATAGAGTACCAAAGGATAACGTGCCAGTGCCAGTGGAACAGTTGACTAGTCTGACTCTTCCAAGTCTCGAGTCATAATAACCTGCTTTGTCAACGTCGGATGGCTTGGCTCTGGCTAGCAGAAGGCTAGCAGAAGGCTTGACCCACTCTCTGACAAACGAACGTTTCTTCGTTTTGCCACCGGTCCTCGCTGATCTACCGCCACTGTACATGTGGCAGACCTTTTTCGAGAACAAGGTTTATGTATAATCACGGTACCTCACAGTCCCAAGGAGCAAACTCAAACCTGACATGAGTCCATCTTATTCCAGGCACCATTTATTTTATCAGCCAGCTACGGAATATCTATCGGGCAGATGAATCTGGGGCTCGGCGCTCACTGAGGTTCAACTCACACTTGACGGGCTGCGCGGAGCCTGTCAGGTTGTTGCTATGCGTACACGGCGATATTACTGCAAAGCCGATTCATATTGTGTCTAGGGTGTGCCGGAGTTGTGCCGGAGCTGGCATTATTCGGAAAAGGTGGCCTTCATTGAACCTGAACCGCGTGGCGCCGAATGCGGATTCCACATTTACTACATCCAAATTCAAAAGAGCGAGAGAGAAGGTCATGGCATACAATTGAGGATTACATGATGTTCCATTTTATTGATGTGCAGAGTTTCCCGAGGTGATCCGGCTGCAACCTCCTAATTCCAAGTTCGACGCAAGCAAGCCATGACGATTTCCAGATACAGGCTGCCAACATGTGGCTATTTCAAACCCTTTCTCCTTCTGAAAAAAAAAATGGAAATAATTGTTGACAGGTCTCCGGCGGATGTATAACAAGATATCGGAAAACGTGTATCACATGGGGTGACACTAACCTACGATGGCTCAGAAGATCATTCTCACAGGGGCAGTGGACGGAATTAGCTACCTAAGAATGAGCTTCCTCTTTTTCACTTGCGGGTACTGGGTCATTCCCGACTGAGTCATTCGCCTTGCGGACTTTTGAAGGAAGGCAGGCAGTAGCTTTCCATCCGCTCCTAAAGGAAGCCACCGCATTTATGAACCCCAAGAGGGTGATCCATATCTAATCAAGTTGTGTGGTCAGCGGGCACCCGTTCGCCCGATGCGGATACCTACATCATTGCTGAAAATGCCTTGATCGACGGACCTACGAAAAGCTCAAGCAACTGGGAATTTTGAAGAAAGTAACGCACCAATGGAGGGCCAATGGTAAATTGGCAGAGTTGGCTACAACTTCATTCCAGAAAGAGTCCCATTTGTTGCGTAGGTCTTCTTTGTCTTCTGCTGTCGTCCCCTTTCCCTTCCGTAAGTTTTTCTCCTTCATCAGTAACAACTTCCTGTCCTCCATCAAGTGAGCAAACTGGAGGACGACATAGGCCGCCCATGCTCGGCAAGACCACTTGATAAGAGAGTTGGCATTCAGGGGGACTCGCTTTGAGGTGCGTCTGATAAGTGATCCGACAGCGGGAATTGTAGCTGGAATGAGGTCATGGGCACGCAGATAATAAAGATGCTCCAATGGATAGTACACCAGCATGGTCCATCCCTGTAAGCGCTCGATGGTGAGCAGAGCGCGAGTGGGCGGAGGACTTCTTTCCATGGATATCATCCACTGCAGGATAGGAAGCAGACCTATGCATATGATCGGATAGTCGATGTAAGTAATCGACGCCGCGAGCGGGGCGGTACCGCTTACCCCAGAATCTGCCTAACATTTTGAAATCACCAATTATACCTGCGAAGTTGATGAACGACGCTGCGACACTGCTAGTTGGCTCCTTCCGCAAGCCAACTCGATGCTGGAGTTTCGCTCGTGCAAGCAAGACTGGCGCAATGAGCTTCATGGTGTATTGGATGAGCTGGAAAGCGAAGTGAGCGTTACAGCATTGTTTCCTTGTCGTAATTCTTCACCGCGAACAGCTTGCTGAAGAGGACGCGCGCTCGTGAGCGGGAAGCACGAGAAGAGAAGGGCTGTACGCAACTCGGTTCCACTCCATGTCGACAAGAATCGGATTAAATGGTTGAGGACTTCCGATGGCGGGACAAGCGCGAAAGCACCCAAGGTGGCATCGCTGATATGTGAGAGAGCATAACTTTTACGCGACATGTCAGTTGGAGATGTGTTGTGGGGGGTTCTTCAAGTGCTGGTGAATGGTTTCAGACTCAGCCGGAAGTAACTTCACGAGGGGGCCCTTGAACCGTTACCACCACCATGGTTGGTTTTTCCCACACCTGGGCAAGGCAGTAAAAAACAGGCAAAACTTGCCCCCCCCCAGACCAGACCAGGCCAGGCCACACCCCG
>JBBPOK010000302.1:0-36301 GCA_038091415.1 Leccinum variicolor
TTGATCACTTGCCCGTGAGATTCTTCTTGGCGACCAGCGTCTACCATATATGCAGTTAAATACTTGCCTGACTTGAGCCTACAATGTTGGGAAACTCACATAGACAGAGTAGGTGATTAGCATGACGATGATTGGTATAATGAAACTATGAAAAGGTTATGATGATTGCCCGTTCGCCTCCGGATCAGCAGATAGACACACTTGACGTTGATATTCAAAACTTGAAGCAGATTGCGCTTCTTGATCCAAGCAAGTTCTTCCGCACGTCTGTCCTGAATTCTGCTACTGATCTTGCGCTCCCATCCAAAGAGCTTGATCATCCGGAGAACATTCATGGCTGGGTTTAGTCAGAACCCGGAAAGCGTGCGATGGAGAGCTAAATTCGTACGCACTGTCGCTCACAAGTTGCACTCTACCATCAGTCTGTGGACGTGAGCACAGAAAAAGCTCGACACAAATAAAAAGCACCTTTTTCATCTTTTCAACTTCTACGCCTTGAAACAGGCTGAGCAGGTATCCAGGGATCGGGAACAGCACCACCATAGCCATGGCACCAGCCAGAGCACTGTGTCGCGTCAGTCAGAGAATGTTATCGGAATGAGTTAACTTACCTCCAGCCCAATATGCTGTAAAGAAAGGCAATGCACAGGACGATCTGTACAGGGACGCCAAACCCTTCGTTCCCTCAGCATCCTCATATCAACAAGTATGTTTCTAATAGCTTACCAATCGCAATTAAATCCTTAGCGTCCGTGATACTCTTGAGATCTACCGTCACGTGATTGTTGATGGTCCCGACGAGGTTGGTTTGAGTCGCTTGACTGTTCGACTTGGTTTCGTCTGAAAATGAGTCGTTTTTCTCAGTGCCCTGGGGTCTAATGCGCAAGGCGTGTTTGAATATGAGATCCGAAAGAAGTGCCTCCATGCATACTGCCACCCGAGTCTGCAAAGCAATCAGATAAATTCACGAGATCCAGATGAATAACTTACTTCGATGAAGATGGACCATTGGTTCGCGATAGAATACATGACCGGACTGGAGAAAAGGAGGATGATCCATACAATCGGTCGTATAGTTGCACCTTTTCCTTGGGTTTCCAAGTACCTAAGCAGTCGACAGTGAGCAATGACAGATGACTACCGGAGAGCCAGACCCATACGTAAGGAATTGTTGCAATGCGAACGGATTTGCAAGGTTTAGGATGACCGTCGCTAAAGCTATAAACACCAGCATAGCATATTCTGATGCTGGCCAACCATCAGATATTAATCAAGTTTGTCTTATGCAAGAACGACGTCGAACTCACAAAAAGCCTTCAACAGACCAAAAATGACATGAGGTCTGTTGGTTTCATGGGATTCGAAGTGCTGTGAAAGTATTAATCTTCAACTTGGTACTAACATACGTATGAAGCTTACGCGGGAATTCCGAGAAACTAATTCTGCAACGTGATCGTAGTCAGCGAGAGGAAACAGGGCGTCTGGAGCGAGATGCCGAGATTTAGATGCTATATTGATCAATGGGTTCAGCCACGAATAAAGCAAGAGTGACAACAAGGAAGCCGTCTGTTCTGGATGAGGTTCCTTTGGCGGTAGCTGGAAGGGCAAATTACGCGGTGTAAGCGATGATGCTGCCAGAAGCCGAGCATACATACCGTGTCATTTACAGCTCGATGTTCACGGGGACTTGTGAGTGGTATGACGATCCCGAGGATTCCAAGTAATCCATCTTCTACTGCACTATACACATCTAGTTGGTGCGCTGAACCCCCCAAAGTAAAGAACGGCCAGAGGTCGTGATATGCGATAGCTCCAAAGACACAGAGGAAGATGACATCCGTGTGTTGCGTCAACCGGCTACTCCCAAAATGAAGACCGAAAACCGAAAGTAGTGTGAGAAGCGTTGCGTAGGCCTATAGCAAGCACTGAGACGGCGTGATAAGAGCACACAAATTGAGGTTTCGACTCACGATTGTGATGTAGAGAGTCCCTGCTATTTCACGACTACCTGGTGGCCGGGTATCTTTGCGTATCCATGCAATAACAGTGGTCAGTGTGAGCAATGTAGACATGATTGCCCTGGCAGCACTGAAGTATACTGCCATCGGTGATGGGCATTTCAAGCTATGACCTTTGCTTTTGTCACGCTTCCTCCGTATGGCGGAAATTGACAAGATCAAGAACGATCCCACCACAAGAATCACCGGGGAGAAGTCTTCGATCTGACGTAGTCCGTCCATGATCTTGTAAACTGTATATGGAGGCATCACTTCAAGTCGCACAACATGTCCCCTTGAAGAAATGGGCACTTACACGAACGGTAACAGGTTCAAGTTTGATGGGATCAACTTGCTAAGGGGGAATGGGCAAAGAGAATGTAAGATGTTTCGACTGCAGCGCAGAGTTGTGTCCGAATAGAACTTCGTCATCCCATACGCGTCCCATTTATATGACTCGGGCTCAGATCTAGTCATATGTACGTGTTCCTAGCCCCATTGAGTGCGCAGGTCGCGGCTATGCTGTCCACACCGAACTCCCGCCGCGATTACATGGGCACTTTGTCCGCAGGCCGCCATCGGCGCAAATATAAGTGACCGGAGCCTGAGCGCTGAGCGATGGGAGAATTGGAGCAGACCACTCGGTGAAATTTTGGACGAATAAGGGAACTCACGGTATATCCCCGACTCCCACGAAGTGAACAGGAGGAACCCGTTTTGTCGAAAGCAAAAATCAGGCACTACAAAAAATGTGGTTTCTTCTCACGATCAGGTGCTTATCGCTCTATGGATTTATGTAACATCCTGTCGCCCAGACGCCGCCGCCGCTCAATCAGTCCACCCCCGCGATATGATTCAAGATATGGCAACCAGACTCACGCTGACAATGATAGATACGGCAGCGGCGCGGGAAGGGGTACGCGTCAGAGACTATCACCGAAGCAATCGCACGGAGGAATACAGCCACAGGCGATCCTAATCTGACACAAAGTTGGACCTGTAGAGCGCGTGTAATGTCGTTTCGTCTCATCTCCGCTATCTAAAGTACTCGAATCGTTTGCTACGTTATGCCGAATGCTTCACCATGGCCAGCAGTGCCTCTCTGTCATTGCTCGCGTGCACCAACGTCCGAAAGATCCCATCTTCTTTCTGCAAAAGCTGGTTTGGGGTGTCGAGCTCGACCTGTGGAGCAGACGTTAGTCACGAAGGCGCCCCGCTGCTCTTGGCCCAAGTTTTGGTTTCGAAGACTCACGATACGCCCTGCGTCCAAGACCATCTGTTAATCGCTCGTCAGCGTGTCTCATTCATTCCAGGAACAACTACGATAACGCACGATGCGGTCGGTGTCCATGATTGTTTGCAGCCTGTGGGCGATAATAAGTTGGGTGACCCCTTTCATCTGTCGGAGGGTCCTGTGAATGATGGCGTCCGTCTCGTGGTCTGAAAAAGAGTCAACAGGACAACTCTTTCTGGCCTCCGAGTAAACATTTACCTATCGCAGACGTGGCTGGAGGGAAAGGGGGAAGGCTGGATCAACGACCCGGGACGCGAAGAAGGAAAGGAAAGGCAAGCGTTACCTTCGTCGAGGATGAGCAATTTGCTCTCTCGCACCATCGCGCGCGCTAGCGCCAAGATCTGTCTCTGACCGACGGAGAGATTAGATCCTCCGGCCGTGACGGTGGTGTCGAGCGTGAGTTTGGACCCGTTGTTGCTAGTGTCGTCGTGGCTCGACTGTTGCAACTCGGAAAGGCCCGCGGCTCGGAGGGAGTCGTTCAGGATCGCATCGTCGAATTGATCAAATGGATCGAGGTTCTGGCGAATCGTCCCGTCGAGTAGTTCAGCCTGTGGGTGATCAAAATCAAACCTAAGTTCCGTTTTCCCGATCCCAAAAAACAGGTAGAGTCGTACGGATTGGGGGATGACGGTCAAACTTGAACGTAGGGCCTCGAGCTCGATGGACGAGGTGAGGATACCATCGTAATACACCTCGCCTTCGGTGGGAAGGCAGCGCAGGAGAGAGAGCGTGAGCGAGGTCTATTTTTACGGTTGGTGAGTCTTGGCGGGCAGAACGAGTCAAAATTCAGTACCTTGCCGCTTCCAGTGCGACCGACTGCAAGGTCTTTAGGTATTTCGTAATGAGCTGGGGGAGAGGAGGTACGCACCGACACCGATTCGCTCTCCGGAGCGGATGTGGAACGACAGGCCATGGAGCACATTGGGACCGTCCTAGAAAGTCGTCAGGTTGTGATTTTTGCTGGGGAACAATAAAAGGACTCCTGACATTAGAGTAGCGAGAAGACAAATTTTCCACTCGCAAATCTCCAGAAGCTGGCCAGTACGCAGGTGGACTGGGTTTGCTGATCGGCTCGGTCTCCTGTTCGATGCCCATGTAGCCCGAAATACGTTCGAGACTAAGATAGAACATCATCATCTCAACTAGCACTTCTCTGGCTCGTCCTGGAACCTACCTGTTTCCTGGAAGTTCAGGTCAGTACAACCAGTCACGTATTTATCGGCAATGCCATACCGTTGACTTCCGTCTCGTTGTATTTAATTATCCACCAAAGGATGTGCGCACCCAAGTCAACTGAACAATAAGGGTGTCAACGAGGCACAGCAACTTCGTGTGATCGGGCCACGCACCTGCCATGACCATAGAAAACCCGACGTTAGATGGGTTGATGTTGTGGGGCGCGTACAGCATATACGCTGCCAGTGTTGCCACTAATAAAGCTCCGAGAGATTCCAGTCTAACGAAGACCCAGCTGGGTGATATTAGCACGATGATCAATTCCAGTGCCTGCATTGCCTTCTCACCAGTTGAGGGCATGAAAGGTACGGGCCACCCGGGTATAGTGGTCGATGGATGAATGGTACTTCTGGATGAACACACTTTGTGCACCAAAGGCCCGGACGGAGACTAGGAGGCCATGTCACAGAAGGCGTTCCCTATGATAAACAAGCGACTTACTCAGTCCACTGAGGGCAGCACTCAAGTGTGCTAACATGGGCGATTTTGCATTGCTGAGCTCCCGTTTGACACTCAGCTCAGCCTTCATGTACGCCTGTCCGTACCATGCGCCAATGCCAGCAACGATCAAGCTAGGCAGTGCAAAGGGCGGGGCAAAGTAAAGCAGAACAGCGAACTCGACTAGCATCATGACGGTGAGCTCTATTAATTGCGCGAGGCACTCGGGGAACATCCCGTCCACTTGTGCGAGTCAATGAAAAGATTGCAGGTATAAACGGAAATGGGTACCTGCACCAATGTCCTGAGTACATCTCGTGATGACTCTAGCAATGGGGGTCGTGTCCAACCACCTGAACGTCGCTCCAAAGATCCGCTCCATGAATCGGTCATGGATTGTCTTGGAGGCTCTTATCAAGCCAAATACTTTCGTCGTACACGCCAGCGTGTACAGGGCTGAAGTACTAAGCGTAATCAACGCATAGATCATGATATTGCTAAGGAAGTGTTTCAAACTCGATTCAAAAAAACAGATATCAGGACCTTACTATCCAACGTTGACCGCGCGCGATCCCTGGTATTGCTCAACCCAGTAACCAAGATACCACGTTTGAGCGGCAAGGCTGACGTGCGTGGAAATCAGACAGATGATAAACAGACCGCCGTTCAAAATGGGCGAGCGACCTCCCCAACCGAGGAGGTAAAGGAGAACTAAGAACAAATTCAGTGGAGGGGAAACATTTCCAAGGGCATCACAGTTTACTTGCTGACCAACTAACGTGACCCTCGACAATCTCTTCGGCTGTTGTCAGCGTCCCGCACGCGGACGACACACCAGCTACGCCAGCTGATACGACCTTGGTCTCCAACAAAGAGACGCTATCACTCGAACCATCGACTTCAAGCACCTTGCCTTGATCCGCATCGGATACATTCGCGTCTCCGCTGTTAGACTCCAATGGCCCGTGACTCTGGACTTGGCCGTTGTTGTCTAGAATCACCAAGTATCGGGCGATATCGCGGACGAGTGATACGTTGTGGGTCTGATCACATGGATTCAGAAGGCGGAGGCAAGTACGATCCCCTATACATACCGCCATGATGATGGTTCTACCCTTGACCAGCTTGCCTCGGAAGCAGTGATTGACGATCCAGTGGCTAGTGTGGACATCCAACGCTGCGAAAATCTTTTTGGGGCTCGTCAATGCCTTGTAGTCCTTTTACATCGCCAACTTGCTCACATCATCGAGGAGAACTATTTGCGCAGAGGAATAAATAGCCCGCGCCAACGTTATTCTCGCCTGTTCCGCTGTCAGCTCAATTTTACAAAACACTGACGTGATTTCGCTTCACCTTCTGTCCCCCACTGTCACTTGGGCGTAAGGAATACGTAAGAAATGACCACGAAACACGAACCTCAGCGTTACTCCCTTTTCTCCCACTTCAGTAAGATCACCACTTTCCATACGCTCCAGGTCTGGTTCTAGTGCACACTGAAATAACACTATACGCGATTTAGACTTGTGCTAATGCAAAGAACATATAGCAACCGACCCTCTGTGTACCGCCCTTGATCGAAATCTGAGCCAAAGAGAATATTATCCTATTCTCTGATCAGATAGCTGAGCCCTCGCTTACAATCTGGCACTCACTCGAATGGTCTGGTTCAGTATCCATGACTCCTGAGCAGCATACGCGACACCGAGATGCCGAGGAAATTTGCGCCATGACAAAAGGCCAGATGGGTGAAAATGCATCTCCCCAAGAAGGGCCATGAGTAACGACGTTTTTCCCGAACCCGTCGGTCCCGTAATTAGATTCAATTCATTGTGCATAAATACGAGTTCGTCGTGAATGTTGAGGGTAAAGCGTCTGTGACGAGGTGTTGATGCACCTGATATGTTTGATTGTGACTTGGTCCAAGAGAAAGTGGCATGCGAGATCCCGATAGTATCAACGAGAGTGTCAGTGTCGCTATGTTCATCTTGGGCGATCCCATTTTCATTATTTCTTGGAGGTTCACGAATGACGTCATTCTTGGACTGATTCAGCGACAGCAAAGTGGTCAATTCAAATTCAATACATACGATTGACAAGAAGCCATTGATGCGATCAAGTGCGACCTTTCCTGGATGTCACTGTCAGTTCGCAGCTGGAGCGTAAAGGATGCGCAAGACCTTGGATGAAGGAAGGTACAGTAGCCGCCACCAAGTGGATTTGCATATGGAGGATGCCAAACACTGCATGGTCGATCCATCACTGTATCTGGATGGATGATGCAAGCGACGCTTACCGGCAATTGACGAGAATACAATGGATGCTGAGAGACATTGTCATTAAAGATTCACCGAACAGTTTGATCACTTGCCCGTGAGATTCTTCTTGGCGACCAGCGTCTACCATATATGCAGTTAAATACTTGCCTGACTTGAGCCTACAATGTTGGGAAACTCACATAGACAGAGTAGGTGATTAGCATGACGGTGATTGGTATAATGAAACTATGAAAAGGTTATGATGATTGCCCGTTCGCCTCCGGATCAGCGGATAAACACACTTGATGATGATATTCAAAACTTGAAGTAGATTGCGCTTCTTGATCCAAGCAAGTTCTTCCGCACGTCTGTCCTGAATTCTGCTACTGATCTTGCGCTCCCATCCAAAGAGCTTGATCATCCGGAGAACATTCATGACTGAGTTGAGTCAGAACCCGAAAACGCGTGCGATGGAGAGCTAAATTTGTACGCACTGTCGCTCACAAGTTGCACCCTACCATCAGTCTGTGGACGTGAGCACAAATAAAAGCTCGACACAAATAAAAAGAACCTTTTTCATCTTTTCTACTTCTACGCCTTGAAACAGGCTGAGCAAGTATCCAGGGACCGGGAATAGCGCCACCATAGCCACGGCGCCAGCCAGAGCACTGTGTCGCGTCAGTCAGAGAATGTTATCGGAATAAGTTAACTTACCTCCAGCCCAATATACTGTAAAGAAAGACAATGCACAGGACGATCTGTACAGGGACGCCAACGCCTTCGTTCCCTTAGCATCCTCATATCAACAAGTATGTTTCTAACGGCTTACTAGTCGGAATTAGATCCTTAGCGTCCGTGACACTCTTCAGATCTACCGTCACGTGATTGTTGATGGTCCCGACGAGGTTGGTTTGAGTCGCTTGACTGTCCGACTTGGTCTCATCTGACAATAAGTCGTTTTTCTCAGTGCCCTGGGGTCTAATCCGCAAGGCGTGCTTGAATATGAGATCCGAAAGAATTGCCTCCATGCATACTACCACCCGAGTCTACAAAGCAATCAGATATACCCACGAGATCCGAATGAATAACTTACTTCGATGAAGATGGACCATTGGTTCGCGATGAAATATATGACCTGACTGGAGAAAAGGAGGATGATCCATACAATCGGCCGTATAGTTGCTCCTTTTCCTTGCGTTTCCAAGTACCTAAGCAGTCGACGATGAGTAATGACAGATAACTACCGGAGAGCCAGACCCGTACGTGAGGAATTGTTGCAACGCGAATGGATTTGCAAGGTTTAGGATGACCTTCGCTAAAGCTATAAACACCAGCATGACATATTCTGATGCTGGCCAACCATCAGATATTAATGAAGTCTGTCCTTATGCAAGCCGACGTCGAACTCACAAAAGGCCTTCAACAGACCAAAAATGACATGAGGTCTGTTGGTTTCATGGGATTCGAAGTGCTGTGAAAGTATTAATCTTCAATTTGGTACTAACATACGTATGAAGCTTACGCGGGAGTTCCGAGAAACTAATTCTGCAACGTGATCGTAGTCAGCGAGAGGAAACAGGGCGTCTGAAGCGAGATGCCGAGATTTAGATGCTATACTGATCAATGGGTTCAGCCACGAATAAAGCAAGAGTGATAACAAGGAGGCCGTCTGTTCTGGATGAGGTTCCTTTGGCGGTAGCTGGAAGGGAAAATTACGCGGTGTAAGTGACGATCCTGCCAGAACCCGAGCATACATACCGTGTCATTTACAGCTCGATGTTCACGGGGACTTGTGAGTGGTATGATGATCCCGAGGATTCCAAGTAATCCATCTTCTACTGCACTATACACATCTAGTTGGTGCGTTGAACCCCCCAAAGTAAAGAACGGCCAGACGTCGTGATATGCGATAGCCCCAAAGACACAGAGGAAGATGGCATCCGTGTGTTGCGTCAACCGGCTACCCCCAAAATGAAGACCGAAAACCGAAAGTAGTGTGAGAAGCGTTGCGTAGGCCTATAGCAAGCACTGAGACGGCGTGATAGTAGCACCCAAATTGAGGTTTCGACTCACGATTGTGATGTAGAGACTCCCAGCTATTTCATGACTACTTGGTGGCCGGTCTTTATGTATCCATGCAATAACAATGGTCAGTGTGAGCAATGTAGATACGATTGCCCTGGCAGCACTGAAGTATACTGTCATCGGTGATGGGCATTTCAAGCTATGACCTTTGCTTTTGTCACGCTTCCTCCGCATGGAGGAAATTGACAAGATCAAGAACGACCCCACCACAAGAATCACCGGGGAGAAGTCTTCGATCTGACGTAGTCCGTCCATGATCTTGTAAACTGTATATGGAGGCATCACTTCAAGTTGAACAACATGTCCCCTTGAAGAAATGGGCACTTACACGAACGGCAACAGGTTCAAGTTTGATGGGATCAACTTGTTAATGGGGAATGGGCAAAGAAAATGTAAGACGTTTCGACTGCAGCGCAGAGTTGTGTCCGAATAGAACTTCGCCATCCCATACGACGCGTCCCGTTTATATGAGAGATCTCAGGCTAGTCATATGTACGTGTTCCTAGCCCCATTGAGTGTGTCGCGGCTATGCTGTCACACCGGAAAAGGACTCCCGCCGCAGTTACATGTACACTTTGTCCGCAGGGCGGCAAAAATATAAGTGACCGGAGCGATGGGAGAATTGGAGTATCCAGACCACTCGGGGAATCTTCGAGATGACGGACGAATAAGGGAACTGTATATGTACTTATGCGCTACATCTGCTTGCGGGGTTTACCGACACTAGGTTATTCTTAATCCAAATCGTCAGTGAGGTAAATTATCCACAAAGTCCCCATGTGATATAGGTTCAGAGTGTCCAGATCTTCACCGTTGAATCACGTCCACCCGAAGCAAGATAGCGATCCATATACCGGAGGCGATCCACCGGCCGGGTGTGTCCGTTTGTCCGCAGCGTGGAATGTTGCATGGTGGTACGGTTATAGATCTGCAAGGAACTGCGATTAGAACGCTAAAGCATGAATGTGATGCGCGCAGTATACCTTCAGGCCATTCTCGCCTGTAGCTGCAACAATTTTCCGAGTGTCAAATTGCAGTGCAGTTACTCCGTGGTCGTATTTAAGAGTCTCGAATACCCCGCCAGAGCGCACGTCCCATATCTCAAAAAAGCAGTAACCGTGAGATGTATGACCCAATCTGATGATAGTACCCATACGCACTCGAATGGACTTGTCCAAACTGCCACTGACGATGTGAATTTCGTCAAACTGTAGGCAAGTTACGGGTCCTGTGTGGCCGAGTAGAGTCCGATGGGCTTGGCCAGTACGCACTGCGAACAATGAGCTCTTTGAGGAAGAGAGTATTGAAAAAGCACTTACTATCCCACATCCTGACCGCACCATCGCCACTCCCACTTACGAGCCCGTAACCCCAGAACTGGACACCACCTACAAAGTCCTGATACATGTCCCAACTCCCGTCGGCATATGGTGGTGTTGGTACGGCAAATGACCCTGTAACTGTGGCTGGACCAGCAAATGTCTGGCTACTAGGCGGGGCGACTTGTGAATGAGTAATAGCCCAAAGGATATCCATCGCGAGCACACATTGACCAGTGGTAAGATCCCACTGACGAAGCGTCTTGTCCGATGCACCCGTGACCTATGAAGAGTCAACAAAGTGGCGCGCAGTGTCGCGGACGACATTCACCAAACACTCGTCTTCGAAATAAAGAGCTGTGACTGCCTTGCTGTGTCCATCGAAAGTCCTCACGCAAGGCCCGTCGAAGTCTGTACCAGCGTCGCTTGCTGTAGCTGACCTTGTACAGTCTGCTTTCTCAACGAGCTCCCCGTCATTGTACGAGCTTGAGTCTTCTTCTAGAACGTCGCTCAGACCGTCCTTTTCCCAGTCGTCATCCACGAGACGAAGATCCCATAATCGAACAGATCCATCTTCGCTGCCGGTCATGCACAGATTGTCCTCTACTTGAATGCACTTCACCGGGGCGCGGTGTCCACGTAGACGGCCGATTTCGGATCCTGTCATCAAGTCCCAAACCCGTGGTTGAGGGTCATCCTGCGACGAGCTGACCAATGTTCCATATGGTTCTGAGAAATCGATGGCGTTTATAGGCGTCGCATGGCTTTCCAAGGTCTTGCATGACTTGTAAGTGGCAAGACAGAAACGAAAACGAAACAAGGTACCATGAATGCTATAGCAGGAGGGAGCTCGTCGTGCTCGGAGGGTAAGAAGACGGGTCCTGAAGCGAGGTGAGGTGCAGTCGAGTTGGTTGACACTGGTGATACATACCTTTTCTCCGCCGCGAAGGAGGGAAATGATGAGACTGGGGGTTGACGACTTTGTGATGTTTGGAGGATGTATCTTCGAATTCTAAGCGTTCCTGGATGCCTTGTACTGGCGTATGGTGAGTTGAATGATACAAGCCAAGAAATAGCAAACACACGCTCAGCATCCAGCTCTAGATCGTCTTCCTGGATTTTCAGTAGGTCACGTTGTAATTGTTCACGAATTAGATCTAATGCATTAATCTTGTTTTCGACCTCGGAGATCTCGCTCTGGATCAAGCTCTGTGGCGGGATCGCATGGAGGGGCGAAGAGAGACATCGCAAGACATGCACGTACCCGCCGTACATGCAAGTTCTCCTTGTCGCCAACGATTTCCGCCGCTTGTCGCGTGAGCTCGCCCTTGCCCAAAATCTTGGTGGTGCTCAGACTTTCCCTGGCTCTCCTCTTCCCTTTTCGTGTCCTTTGATCAACTACTACCACATCGTCTTCACTGACGACACTATGACCGTCCTCGGTGTCGTCTTCCAACATGCCTCTCGCTTGCAAGCCTAGTTTTCTCAAGCCTACTTTGGGCACGTCTACATTTCGCAGCTGCCGCCGCCTCGTCCGATTCTTCTCGGAGGTGGGGATGGTGGCATTGAATCCGCGCAAGAGGCTGACGTCGGAGGCAACACCATCGGGCTCTGGAACGTCGGCGTCAAGTAGTTCCTGGGTTGCTTCGGCGACTTGAAGGTCACGAGAGGTGACGCGGCGGCTTCTGAGGGTGATACGCTGCGGGGCGCGTCCGAGAGTCGCAAAGTCCATTCTGGCACCATTTTTGGTGCTAGTAATTGTCCCGCGTGAACGGGAGGACACCGTGGCGGCTGCTGAGATCATTCTCGGTGTCATGATGACGGGCGCGACTGCATGACAAGCAGAACGCGCGGGACACGAAAATAGGTCGTGTCAGAAGGCGGTTTGAGGAAAAAAGAAAGGTAAGAACTGACGGTCCGAAAGGATCCTGGTAGAGTCCTCCTTCTTGTGGGAAAAGGGCGCGAGGAGAGCTTTGGACATGAATCGGTGCAGCTTGGCAGACGGACCAGACTGAGAGTCAGTAACTTTGCGGTCATGCCGTTGCATTCCGGACTCTGAGAAGACTAGGAAAAGGCAACTTGGGTGTGGAAAAGGTATGTTATTCGCACGATCACATGTGGGGTGGTCTAGACCCATGACATCATAACACGTGACTCCACTATGAATCATAGGGCGGGAATGGCCAATGCCATGCTCTCGTTGTCTTTTCGCCTTGATGTCAGACGATTTCTTTTCCAACGTTCCCGTCCGACGTCCAGCTCGTTCACCGACTACCGACGCAGACACACACGACGACTTTGCACTCGCAATCTCTCTTCGCTTTGGCTCGGCAGATCTCCGCACAGCACGTCTCTTGCCTGGTGATCTTCCCCCCCACCACGTCCATTCCTCCACTCACACGCCCACTCTCCCCCACCAACCCCCACCAGCTCCTCGTCCATCCCCACAACAGTCCTTCTCATCCGTATCACCCTCTGCCCTCGCTCCTTACATCGCTCACCCTCGCACCCTCGTCCTCGACATTCGCCCCCATGCAGCCCATGCAGCAGCCCGTGTCAACGATGCCCTCTCTCTCTCCGTCCCGACAACCCTTCTCAAGCGTCCCCTTTTCTCCCTTTCAAAACTCTCACAGATGCTCCCCTCCCCTTCCTCTCGCGCTCGCTTCGCAGACTGGTCCTCTGCATCGTGCATTTTGGTCTACGACTCAGACTCAGTGTCCTCTCCCGATAATGGCATCATCACAGGCCTATTACGCAAATTTCGCGCCGAGGGCTTCACAAGTGAGCTAGGTTGGATCCGCGGTGGTTTTCAGGCCGTGTGGAGGGAGGCTCGTGACCTCACCACAACGGAACAACCCATCCAAGAAGAAGACGAACCCGAAGCTGCATCCTCATTTGGTGCCCTCAGGACAACACACCTTCCTAAAGCTGCCTTTTCTCTCTTCTCCACCACAGCCGCTCCACCCCAATTCGGAACCGTCCCTGTGTCCTATCCGCTCCCAATCACCCCTGCTCCATCAGTTTCGCGTGCTGCAAACCCTTTCTTTGACACCATTCGTCAGAACGTTGAACTTTCCCACGGTATCACAGAACGTATTCCCCTGCGCCTTCCGAGACGAATAAGGAGGCGAATTCACGATCTTCCCTTCCGATGGTTGCAGGACATCGCTCGTCGATCTGCCCTCAGACATTCATCCACTTCTCGTCACCCTGGTCTCGATACCTTTGAATCGGAGTCCGAGTCGAGCGACGATCCTCATACATCCGACCCCGACGAAAATGACCCAAACGTGGAGGAGGGTACCGAGGCACTCGCGATGCAATTCTATCGCATAGAACTCGCAGAACAGCGACGTCTGCGGTCGATTATGGAGCACCATACCAAGGAAAGTGAAGTCTCTCTCTTTGCCTCTTCCGCCAAGCCCCGCAGAGCGCTCGACAAGGATGGCACAAGCGCCGGCGATGGTGGAGTGACCGTGCCATCTGGCTCCAAGTCAGTACCCGGCACTCCTCATCCCTCTCCTTTTCCATTTTCAATCACTGCCGGTGTTGAAAAGGGGACAAAGAACAGGTGGGTGTTGTCGCTTGGGCATCTCTGGCAATCACATGCACTCTCTCTTTTTTTGTATCGAACTCTTCCATAACTCCCCATTCGTTTTGTTCGCCGGGCATGCGTTGCATGACGGGTCCTATGCGTGCTCGCACTGACTCCGTGGCACAAAATTTTCCGTGAAGGTCATGACGATCGGCGATCGTCCACCTTACCGGGCTCTTCGTTGCTCTCGACCTTGCCTGGGTACTGACTTTGTTTTTCCCTGTACTCATACGATCCAACCGCTCACTCGTTTCTCTCGACCCGCAGATATACCCATATATGGCCTTTCGAGCATGCGCGCGTCCGCCTCCATGATGGCCGTCATCAGGGCTCGCATCCAGGCAGGCGAGATAAAGGCAAGTCTGCGGAACGTGGTCGGAATACCAGGGATCGATCAGGAGGCGAAGACAAAGAATGGGATGAACTAGGTCTAGAAGAAAAGCAACACCGAAGCCGATCGAGTCCTACGCTTGATAAACGTCAAGATCAAGCAGTGGCGGAGAAGACCAGCCCGTCGAGACATTCATTCTCTTTCGAGGTGCAGTCATCGATTACCGGAGGCGGTGTAGGGTTTGAAGCAGGATTGTCCCATCCGGTTTCGTGTTCAAGCCCTAGTGTTCCTCGAGTGAACATCGAGTATGACTTTGGGGACCAAGATACCTGGATGTCGGGACCATCAACACCAGCTACAGCATTCCCTCTCCAGACACCTCCATTTTATACCCCGATGGAAATGCCTTCAATGTTCAGTTCCATGCGGGCGTGGCCGCCTCAACTCCTGTCTCTCCATTCCGGTGTCGTGAGCCCGGGAGGAAGGTCCGGAGGACAATTTACTCTTCCAGCATCGAGCTTGCCTTCACCCGGACCCCTTCCATCATTTCCATTGCACCTACCAAATCGTCCAGGGAACTTGCCGAGTATCGAAGAACATGCATCGGCATCACAATCTTCTGCAGCTCCTTCTGGTCGTTTTGCCAGTAATGTGGGGACTGGAGGCGGGCCAGTAAATGAAACAGGGATAAAGCGTGACCCACGGAGAGAACCATCGCCAGCGGATGATTACGTGAACGCATCGTATGTTCAACCTTTGGGCACTCAAAAACGATACATTGCGACCCAGGGACCATTACCTTCGACTTATGTCGATTTTTGGACGTGCGTTTTCAGGATGAGTCGACGAGGCGACGATCAATGCTGACTCCTCGTTCTCCATAGCCTTGTTTGGGAACAAAATGTCCACGTTATCGTCATGCTCACTCGCGAAGTCGAAAACGCCATGGTGAAATGTGGATCGTACTGGACGGACTCCGAATACGGCCCACTGAGGCTTGAACTCATCTCTAATTCTCCACTCATGTCACCCAATGCCAACCCCACGGCCACGGACGTTTCCAACCAAGGTTTCTTCGCCATACGTGAACCCAAGGGCAAGAGCAGCGGAACGTCCAGGGATCAACCCACATTTGTGACACGCACGTTCGCTCTCAGCCACACGTGCTATCCTGGAGTTCCACCCCGGAAAATCACCCATTTACAGTACCTCGATTGGTCTGATATGAACGTCCCCGACGATCCACGGGGTGTGTTGGACCTCGTCAATAGGGTCGAACGAGCTGTCGCAGAGAGTACACCAGGTCCTAGTCCGGGTGGCAGCTTCAGTCTCGGAAGTGGCAGTGGCAGTGCATCTGGTAGTCCATCGCTGGACGTTGCTCTTGACCAAAAGGGGCATGACACGTCGTTGTTATCTCCGACCACTGCTGGAATCATGCCTTGGGGTAGGAAGAGAAGGCGTGGAAGTGAATGGAGGCACCCCGAGTTGGATTTAAAGACTGGCATTGCGGCATTTGCGCTCGGTACAGCATCCCCTGTGTTGCTGCATTGTTCGGCTGGGGTGGGGAGAACGGGAGGGTTCATTGCCGTGGATGCAGTGTTGGACAGCATAAAAAGGGAGCTGCGAAAGAATATGCAGCAACGGAGGCTGAAGAAGCTTGGTGTTGTGATGAACCCAGAAGGCAAGGCTAGAGTGAAAGACCTGGAGGCGACTGCAGACTTCCGTGTGGATAACCCGCAAGCGGGGGAAAACATCATCGGAACTGATCGCGAGGGGCGTGTTTTTGAAAGTGGACGCATGGATGTTGATGGGCCGACCACTGGCGCAACAGAGAAAACTAGGGTCACAGACCACATGGTCAACACAGTGCCTATTCCTGTTTCTGCTGGGGAGCACACGAAAGGACGTCACTACCGTGGCAAGGGGCCCTCTGGCAACAAACTGTCTTGCAGTTCGGAGTTACTCGTGCTGCATGTCCCTTGTGTGGGCTCCGACGTTCCAGAGAGTGCCAATGTTGCTAACATCGACCTTAACGATACCAAGGCGGCCGGCTGGCAGCCCCATTCTACACGTGAGTGGGCAGAACAGGTATCTGACCAGACACATGCCCACGCAGATGACGGAGACATTCCTACACCACCTTCACTCAGGGAGAGGTCCCCTGGGAGTACTTCAAACAGCAGTATTCCATCTGCACTAAATTCTGCAGACGACTCCACGAACGGAAGTGTCGGCGCGAATGTCAGTGGGAGTGCCTGCGGGTGTGGGGTTGGAAACAGAGTAGAGCGAAAGAATGAAACGGACAGTTCCTGTGGAAGCGGGACTGGCAGTGGAAACGGAGGCCCAGCACCATCCTCAGAGTCGAAACCAGGGACCGGGTCGATATCACATTCAAACTCGGGTTCTGGGACTGGATCTCGATTTGGTTCAAGCTCGTTGCGCACCGGCCTGCGGGATAGTTCTGTTACCTCGATTTCTGCTGAATCCACCCAATCACACTCACCCAAACACGAGATGAAGGCCGGCGTCTCGTTTCGTCGGCTCTTGCCAACTCACACTAGTCCAAGCTCCGATATGGAAATTGACCCTCCCCCGCGTCCCGTCTCCGTACCGCCTCCACCCGCCCATTCTATTACAGTAAGCCTTCAACGAGCGGTTCACTCGCGCCACTATAAACCAATGCTTGGGTCGTCGCCTGTTGCAAGCGTCTCGAGTCCCATCCAGCGGGGTGTTTCCTTCTTTGGTGGTAATGCGGCCGAGGACATTTCTGGGCCTAGCTCGGATCCGATATCTGACGAGCTGGCCAGTCCCCCTCAGGAGCTCGAAAGTCGAGAAATTGCTGAGGCGGTCGGGAGCGGAAAGAGCAGTGGAATAATAATTGATCATTCAAAAGAACTCGCCATTCCTAGGAAGCTGGAAAGCAGCTTGCGACTCAACACCGAATTAAGTTTCTTTGGGGCCCCGGAGGTCTTGCGGAGCAGCAATTCTACCCTTAATCCATCCCATCCTGTCAGGGAGGCCATGGGCATAGAAATGGCCACGGCGCCTATGGCCCAGGATATGGACGATTCGGCATTCCGCCGATCTCCGACTGCTACACCGGCTTTCGGTGCATCCGAGCACAATCAGCCTGCTGCAGATCATCCGGTTGTCGATTACAAGTTACCGCGGGAGCTGCACTGTGACCTGTCACCGCCTCTGATTTCGTCGTTTGCAGAGCCTATTTTCATGGTCATCCAGGATATGCGGGAACAGCGGATGAGTCTCTGTCAGAGTCTACGACAGTACGTCTTCGTGCACGCAGCTGTAATTGAAGGCGCCTTGAGGATCGTGGACGAGGAACGCGAACTCTGGGGATATGGCGGGACAAGTGATGACGCTAGCTCAGCCGAGGGAGAATATGGAGTCAGCGTGCGACAAGTCGGGCGAAGGTTCGGTGGCGGAGAGGGAAGGAAGATGTGGTATGGGAGGACGCACAAGGCTGAAGTGGCTGTCATGCCACAGTTTGAGCATGGCAGTAGCTCCCACAGGGCCCATCCTTCGAAAATGACGGCGCAACCTTCCAACCACTGGAGTCCGGAAGGTAATATCGGAGGTGCACAGGTCCAGATAACATCTGCGTCGTCTTCATCAGGTGTATCGTCGCCTTCAAAAGGGAAACGCGGACCTAGTCCCACCGAACTGCTCAGAGAAGACAAATCTGGTGCCTTGTCGTCAAATAAACGTCCCAGCATCCATCGTAAAACCAGGAGCAAGCAAGGGGAGCGGTTCTCGTTCGAATCGACCAAGTCATCACCGGTGGCAGGTGAGAATGGAGGAGGTTCAAGAGACGCAGCGGTAGATGTGAGTGGGATTCGAGTCGAATCGGGACCAGCGGAATGCGGCTCCACCTGAGGTGGCGATCGAGCGATGATTATTCAGTGGAGTTGTGATCTTATAGGTGAGTGTTAGGCAATGCGTCCCGCATGCATGATCTAATCAAGCACCGTCCTTTCAGCGCGTTGTGTGATCTCTCCGTTTTAGATGTACTTAAATGAAATACTGCCGGTAAGATATAGGTTGCTTTCTCAGCAGTCCGACCAAGCGGTCCTAGCAAGGCTGGTGCCACCACAGAATGAATTATGTTCCTAGAACTGCGACCCATTAATTTTATTGGGTGACATCACTCATATTTAACTAGCTAACGAGTCGACCAGCACAACAGCATCTTTTGATCAGGCTGCTTTCTCGTCAGGATGACCTGTCAACTTGTGGCGGCGTCGTGCGACGTGCGGAAAACTATACATCGATATCTCACTGCATTGATGTCAGATTCTAACCCCTTGTCACCGATCCATCGCCTGGATCTGTGTTTCTGGTGTCCAAACCCACCGTCATTTACGTGAACTGTGGAGCTTATAGCTGCCACTTGGTGGAGCAGCTCGTGAGAATAGATTTGATCGCGCCGTTGACTTTATCTACGACTCGTCTGTGTCCCGTGTCAAAAGTATGCGCAACGACTCTGTCGCTCTTGAAGTACTATGACAATCAGGCGGTCCACTGATTCATCATCATATCCTACCAGCGGAAACTACCCGAAGCCCATGTACCTGTGTCTTTCACCTTGGACCGCGGTCCGACCGCAATTTCCGACGACGGCTTGGCGCAGCACCGATCGCCCTCCCAACTTTCCCATTGTGGCGCTCGCAGGATGACATCTGTTCGCCTTAAACGAACACTCTCGGGACACCACTGGGCTTTCAAAAAATCGGCTACATGAATAGTACCTGATGTGCTTACAAGTATTACACCCGCGTTTTGCATGTTGTTTCCAAACTGCTGTAAAGTAACAATGGGATTTGGCACGAATACATATAATAATCGTTATCTTTTATTACTAGATAAAAGAAAGAATTTCTCAAGAGAAACTTCGCCACCCTTAATTCCAAGAATGATGTCAATGACCAAGGAAGCATAACTCAAAAGGATTGCCAGCCAGAAAAAAAAAGGAAGGAAGGGAATACAGCCACCCCGAGGCCGCGGAACATCGCGCTACCCACAAAGTGCGACCCCGCGTTCTTCTGCTTCGCCAGTTGATCGTCCCGAAAAAGAGTCGCAGGAGTTAATAGTGATGTTCCCCGTTTCCAGGTTCGTTCGACGGTTGGCTGGTGGGTCGGGAAGCGCAGCTGCGTGCGCGAAGAAAGCATCCACTATGCTCTCACCAAGGGTTGATCTATCCTGGCTTGGTAGTTCGATTCCAGCGGTACGATCTACGCAGTGGCCACATCCCTCGCTGCAGTCCTTGTGGTCTGGGTCGACATAACGAGAAGTACGATGCTCGATACATCCTGGACAGATACAGTGAAGACCACAGGTGCATCCAGATCCTGCGATGGATTCGATGCTGCTGAGGGGTGGCATAGTGGCGAAGTCGGGGACGGAAGTTGAAGGGATTGATCCGGTTATGATGGGGGGTAGATCCAGATAAGCTGGAGGAACTGCCTGTGGTGGTACAACGCTTCGCTTGCCCGCGCAGCAGGACCGAGGTGACGGGTCCAAAGATTGTTCGGAACGAGAGTCCTGCACCGATGGATCACGAAACAACATTGCTGCCTCAGCGAGAGTCTGTAGTCCGTAGTCCTCGACTATGTCTCCAGAAGAACTGGAACCGGGAATGCAGGGTGTTTTTCTGCATGTGCACTGCCGTATGTTCTTACAATGGCAAGGATTCAGGAGGGAATACACTGTGTGGAAAATTTAGAGCTCCTGTATACGCTTATGTTCGATCCTTACCTGTTCGCCTAAAGTCAGGGGGTGATGAGGCAGTGGAAGGCTGAAGTGCGTCAGAGATTCCGTTTGGCAAGGTAGGCGTGCTAGGCATGAACCGACGAGCTAAGAGTCACGGTGTGTCCAGATCAGTGTCCGGCCCAAATGACCCCGTTACAGCATACTCACGTTTCTTATCTGGGCGTGCAGCGGGGATAGGGACCTTGTCGACGACAGGCCGACGGGGAGTGCAAGTGCACTTTGAATGCACACGCTTTTCCTGGCGTAGTTCGCGACACTTGGAACACTGCGAAACAGGTCGACCCTTCTTCTTCACTTCGAATAATGGGCGCTCCGTGTGGTGACATGAAGAAGATCTGTGCCCTTTGATGCATGCTTCGCTGGAGAGCACTGCCAGTCAACCATGGGATCGACTCGCATAATGATAAACCATGCGCACCATGCAAACTTTTTCTCGTTTACAAAGACCTGCCACCGGATCACGTTAGCTTCGTAACAATCACGGGCTGGGTAAGCAGAACTGGAAGGGACGACGAACCATGACAGAGAACTCTTAATACATTCAGTTCACTGTGTCTTAGAGAAGGGGCGTACGATGGATGATCGTCTCAGGGCGCTTCAAGGGGTGCGATGTAGATAGTGTTGCCGCCTGCCCAGTGCCGAGTCACTGCCGACAACCACGGCACAGTCCCACGTGACAAAGGCTATTCTGCCACTGGTGACGCGCCGGTGACAAGCCCAGGCTCTTGCTACTCGGCGGCCCGCATCCGAGTCAGAGCAGTGCAAACCTTTATGTGCATTAGCGTGCATTTTGGCTGGGTGTGCAAGCGATGGCGCCCCAGGGCTATGCAACATGAGCGAGTGTTCGTGCTCCAGCGCGAACAGCTTCTCCTCGCTAGTTTCTTCCGAACCGCAAGCTGAAATGACTCGGACTAGGCCACATTCTGGTTAATGCTCCCGGACTCCCTTGATCACAGGCTTTCGCTCTAACTGCGCCCATTTTCCCAACTTGTCACAGTGCCAAACACGGCACGATTCATCGATGAGTCGTCGATGTGATGGGTTTCAGAAGGATCCCTCGTTGCGTAACACTTCATTTAAAACTGTAAGTACTTACTTGTCTAAAAACTTGTGGCAGATCATCGATCAACCCCAGCAGAGGCGGCGATTCTGCCAGGCTTTGGAATCTCACTTATGTGCCATGAGAAAGTCCTGATGCCCTGCTCCGCGGATTCTGGTGTTACACAGTCGTTCTCGTAAAGGAAATGTCATGGAACCTAGTAGGCGAGAACGTTCAACCTCACGGGACCTCGATTCACATGTCGATGTCCACAGGATTCACAGTCGTTACGAGGCTTTCCTTGTCAGTTTCTTGTTAACTCTGATCAGACAGGCGCCGAATTTAACCTTTCGCTCTCCGACTGTGGCTCACAGTGTGTTTTCACCTAGCCACCGCAAACTGAGGCATTGTGTCGGATGGGCTGGAATCCAAAATAAAGCGCGCAGCTCAAGCCATCAATTGAACTAGCAAGCCTATCAGCGATCGGTGCCTTAGGCTAGAATGAATGTCAAGGGTGGATACAATGATTGATGGTTAATTTCTAGAGGTCTACCATGCACCCTACACCAAAGGGGATCTTGGCGCAGCTTCGAGTGCATGTGTACTAAGGCTTTTGCCCATGTTACATTCTCCTCGTTTTGGGACTGGAATCTCAATGGAAAACGAAAACACATGGATCGCACGGCGGACGTCGCCTTTTTTGTTCAAAACATCCCTGCCCGCGTCGGGCCCCGAAGACGGTGCGGAACAATGGTCTTTAGTCCGCTCCTGACCTTCAAATATAGAACAGGGGGCGTTCCACTGTGTCCCGACGCTACCAAATAGTCAGGGTACCATAAGGTCCGCGCAAGACACGTTCGTGCGCGAGCTTGGAAGGTTTTATTCCTCTACCGGAATAGAACATAAAATTCTCCCCTGAGACTGAAAGTCCGTTTTTGGACAGAAACCAACCACCACTGCCACCGCTCAATCGCGAACGTTCTTAGTCCAAGAACGTTCGCGATCTAAAGCTCTATGCCGACCAAGAAATTATCGCCGTTGTTCTGGGGGAAACATAATCCGGGGGGCGTGTCGCCGATTTCAATCGCATAAATACTACCTAGCAGATCATGCATGCTAAGACGCCTGCTGCCTTCAAACTGTCTCGTGGTAACAACATTTGACGACTCTAGGCATGTCTGTTCCTGCCGTTCTCGTTCTTGGTGCACTCGCCAAGCCTGCTTTTGCAGCGGTGGCTTCGACATTCACTGCCCCCGCTGCCGCGTGAGTATCACGTCCTGGCGCTCTTGGCAGATAACTGATCTGTTAATTCAATAGACCCACGGATACCTCGCCTTTCTATGTCGGCGCATCAAATGGAACCATCCAAAATGGCCCTGTTGTCCAGGGTGCCGTCTTCGATCGCTTCATCCAAATCTGGCTGGAGAACACCGACTTTGCTCAGGCAGCCTCCCAAGAAGTTTTCCAGAACCTGTCGACACAGGGCATTACTCTCACTAGCTATTATGGCTTGACCCACTCGAGCGAGCCCAATTACCTTGGCGCCGGGGGTGGTGACTTCTGGGGATTATACAACGATAACTTGGAATATGTCCCAAACAACATGAGCACCATCGTGGACCTCCTAGATCAGAAGGGCATTAGTTGGTCCGAATACCAAGAGAACATGCCTAGTGATGGCTACGCTGGCTTCAACTACACGAACCCGAGTCCGGATAACTATACCTACTACGTCCGCAAGCACAACCCTCTTGTAATCTACGATTCAGTCGGCTTGAACGCGACGCGCGCCATGCGTATCAGGAACTTCAACGATTTCTCCGTCGATGTAAGCTCTCTTCACATGCTAAATATTTCTTCGGTAGTAACAGGTTTTCGCTCAGCTTGGGAACGACTCCATCTCTCAATGGGTGTTCGTTACCCCTAACCTCAGAAAGTTCGTGTTTGGGTTTCCTGTATCTTCCGGAAGTGCTTTCTGACAATCGGATTTTAGCGACGGCCACGACACAGATGTCGCTTTTGCCGCACAATGGCTCCAGTACTGGCTCTACCCGTTACTCGAAGACCCCAACTTCAATACACCTAGGACATTGATCTTGCTGACTTTCGATGAGTGAGCGAAATCAAGCACACAGGAAAGCATATGGGACTGATCGCAAACCTTGCAAGGAACGAGACGTACACCATTAACAACCAAGTATACACTGTTCTCCTCGGTGGCGTTCTTCCCGCAAACCTGAAAAATACCACCGACGATACATTCTATACTCACTATTCCACGTAAGACATCCACTAACCTTTCATTTTCTTGTCTTCATGTTGCCTTAGTCTCTCGACGGTCGAAGCGAACTGGAACCTTGGTAACCTCGGGCGTGGAGACACTAACAAGACCATGGCCAGTGAGTGTCTTGTCATGGTTAGGCGTGACGGTGTCTCACCTCGGTCTCAGATGTCTTCAGTTTCGTCGCGAATTCTACTGGTTACAAGAACAACGGCCTTACAGGCAGTTCGCAACTTCCTCTCCTCAATCTTACTACGACCATCCCCGGGCCGTTGAATCCTCAGTACTTTGTTCCTTATCTCGCGCCCAACACCTCGGCGACTGGTGGTGGAAGTGGACCGACCTTCGTTGCGAACGGTACCAACATGATGTTGAATGGCTCGGACGCACCAGCGCCCGTCAACCTGACGGCTCTGAACAGCACAACCACAACCAGTGGTGCCGTCGGTAGCTTCGTTCAGGCTCATCTTCTGGTGTCGGCTACGAGCGCTGTATTTGCTGCTATTCTTCTGCTGTAGAGCAAAGCTTGGAGCTTATGTTGCTTGTATGTGACGGACTGATGATAGTAATTTACTTGCGCGTTCCAGCGCGCTATTTATAGCAATACTTGGGTGCATGGGTAAAGCTTACAATGGTGTCAAGGTGAGCTTGTGGAGGCCATTACGTGCGTCATTTCGTTCTATGGCACGAAGACGGGTTGACTGCAGAGTCAAGTTTCCTCTCCCCATCGTCGCCGGGTGCCTTGACTCTGAGAATCTCTGTCGTCCGTATGATCACCGTGCGTCACAATGCTCATTTACGACCATGGAGATAGAATGGACAGCAAAAATCGTACCCACGCTCCTGAATGTGAGTACACAAGACACGCAGCATCGCTAGTATACTCACAATAGGTCTAATCTGTTATCTGTGACAGAGAAAAAGAGTTCCTTTAATTCCCAGCATGGTTGGAGAAAACATTGCAGCCAAGCCAAGAGGTCCGATTAAACGATAAGGTTTCCGCGATCTGGCATGTGCATCCATGCTGTGCGATTTGACCATGTGCAACCCTCACTGGGATCGCAGGAAGGCACTGATATCGATGAGATTCATGCAGGTCACAAATCGGTCAATACCCTGCTTGTTCCGAGCGAACGTCGTTAAACCCGCGGTCGCATCTTGATTTACCGTCAGTGATATGATATATTGCATATGCCATGCAGTTTGACAGTTCAGGCGCGCACCGTAACGGGACCAAATCAACCCAACAGTTTGAAGTCACGTGCAGTAGCTCCGAGTCAACGGAAATCATCACCGTGGCGGCACGGGGGGATTAGACAGCTTCTTGATGACGGTTTCAGGGTGTGCTGATTTCTCTTTAGGTCATCAAGGCGCGCAATCGAGCTATGTCCACGTGCGGCGTAGTGGAGGGTATATATGCCCCAAGTTTGGCTGCACATCCAGCCTGACTTCAACCCCCAGGAGCGGCCTTGACTGCATTCCATCGCCATGGTGACCAAACGCTCAATCCTTCTGGTAGCAGTGGCGAAGGCCGTTTGCGCGTCACTCGCGTCCACCTTTACTGCCCCTGCCCCAGAGTAAGCCATCTTTGTTATCCACAATGTCTCCCAATTTCAGCTCTGACATTGTTCCACAGACCGACGGACACGTCACCCTTCTACGTTGGTGCCTCAAACAACACGATCACCAACACCCCCAACGTGCCTGGCAAAGTCTTCGACCGCTTCATCCAAATTTGGCTCGAGAACACAGACTTTGCTCAAGCCGCAACGAACGAGGTCTTCCAGAACCTGAGTTCCCAGGGCATCACACTCTCTAGTTACTATGGAGTGACTCACCCTAGTCAACCAAACTACGTCTCATCACTCGGGGGCGACTTCTTCGGACTAGCAGATGATGGACTCACTTTTATTCCCTCTAATATGTCGACAATCATCGACCTCTTAGAGCAGAAAGCTGTCAGCTGGTCAACCTACCAGGAAAGTATGCCTACGGATGGATATGCAGGATACAACTACACCAACCCGGATGGCTATACGTACTACGCACGCAAACACAATCCGTGTGCTATTTATGATTCTGTCGGTCAGAATACCACGCGTGCTGCACGTATCAGGAACTTTAATGACTTTGCTGTCGATGTGAGTGTGGTCTAGTCGTGTTAGCTTGTGATTTTGCTGAACCTGCATGCGTCATGCAGCTTGGAAACAATAGTCTTTCTCAATGGATCTTTGTCACGCCCAACCTCCGAGAGTTAGTCGCTACAGTTTGCTAGTGCATCGTGCTAACATTATCACAGCGACGCACATGACACTACTATCGAGTATGTTGGATCTTGGTTGAGCTACTGGCTGGCGCCGCTGCTTGAGGACACCAATTTTAACACGGACAAGACACTGATCTTGGTGACTTTTGATGAGTACGTCAGTTTATGGACAACGAAACCTGTGCTCATCCTTTTCCGGTAGGAACGAAACATATGACATTAACAACCAGGTTTACACTGTTTTACTCGGCGGTGTCATCCCGGAAAACCTCCGTGGTACAAACGATAGCACATTCTATACTCACTACTCGATGTAAGGAACATTGTTCATACTGGTCCAGCTCGTTACTTATTCGACCCGGTCAGTCTTTCATCTGTTCAAAACAACTGGGAGCTTGGCAACCTCGGCCGCCAGGACACCAACAAGACCGTTGCCAGTGCGCTTCCCTTCCCTGGTGTTCTTGCTTTGAGTTTCACGTGCAATGTTCCTTTCAGATGTCTTTTCCATCGTCGCGAATACCACCTTGTACACTAACAACAACCTCACGGGCAGCAATATTCCGCTCATGAACTTGACAGGCACACTCCCTGGTGCTTTAAATCCTGACGTCTACGTCCCGTACCTTGCCCCCAACGTCAACAGCACTGGTGCAGGGGGTGGACCGACCTTTGTTGCATCAAACGTTAACATGAGCTTGAACGCGTCCACCGCGCCTGCTCCAGTCAACTTGACCGCATCAACTAACAGTACCTCTTCGAGCGGTGCCAGAGTAGGAGCAGGGCTTAGCATGCAGGGTGTCCTTGGGTCGACATTTGCCCTCGTCGTCGGTGGTTTATTCCTTTGATTATTTTACTTCCAATATGGAATCGAGTCGAACGACTCTTCCATTGAACAGCGTCATTTGTATAGGATTTGAAGATCAGACCTTTGGGTAAAATGTATCTGCAAGTAACTTGCCTGGTACGGACATTATGAAAATTCGAATCATACATATGTATGATGAGGCCCCTACTTCGCAGAACTTAGAAGATACAAGGGATGAGTCTATAGTGAAACCCCCCAACCTCACGGATGCATCATGATCCGGGGTTTCCTTGTAGTTTTCCTTCGCTGTTGTGGGCGGATCATCGACCTCAGCCCATTCGCGTCTACTAGCCTGAGAATATGGGAACTCATCAGATCTGAATCTTATACCCAACGGGAGTTACATCCCGGTTCGAATCAAGGACAGTGGGTTTGACCGGCCTGTCAGTACCGTATGCTTCTTGCTAGGAGGTGGCCGGCCAGTGCGGATCTGGACATGATGCATGCATGGACGACTACTAGATACTGTTTTCGTTGTTCAACTCCGTCCATTCAACGCACATCACTTACTTGCAATTCTGGGACTGATACACATGCCTCCGAATCAGTCGCCTTGGTGTAGTGTTTCAGACGAGTATATACACTGGCAGTCAACTCTGTAACCCAGTGACCCATGCGCTTTTCTGAGATCAAGTTATTTTCGTCTCAAATGGCCCGAAAGGAGATAGAGGCCAAGAACTGAGTAACCAAGGCCTTAGACGACCTAGAGGCGACCAGAGCACTTCATTGATTCATCATTCAATGATTGCGCTCAAAGCCCGTGTTGGTTTCCTGATTCTACTACTATATGCCGTGATTGTGGCGTGAGAAGGGGTAACTGTGTCAAAGCCGGTGGGAATGTTGTTTGTCTCGCTACTATCAAGTCGTCCTGACATTATAACCGAAGCGACTGATTGTTTTGCAAGCTTTTCCCGTTCCAGTCCGACGATTATACGGTCGCATCACTAGTATGCACATGCTTATTTACCAGTTTACCTATTTCTTCAGGAAAGCCAAGCCGGCAAAGATTGGCGAATTGTTTAGGCGATGGTGCGTTAACGGGTGGCTGTGCGCATACATTGCTCGGAAGCTGATTGGTCCAAAAAAAAAATCAGTCCATGGGATGATTACGATAAATAGATTCAATTTTTGACAGTGACCTGTCCAACATGGCGTCCTCCCTCCTTCGTCGTCATTCCTCTCCCGTCCCCAGCCCATCCTTTGCCTCCTCCCCTCTCGTTGACATCCCAGTCCCTTCCTTCTTCGCCCCTAAGTCCACCGTAACTTGGCTCTTCACGACCCTCGCCATCCTCGGTGCCCTACTCGTTCTTGAGCAGTCCGTGTACAGGTACAAGAAGAAACATCTTCCTGGCGCGACATGGACCATTCCAGTCATCGGCAAGTTTGCTGACTCCATGAAGCCCACTATGGAGGGCTACATGGCTCAGTGGAACTCGGGAGCTCTTTGTGCTATTAGCGTGTTCAACATGTGCGTCGCGTCTTCCTATACGCGTCATATGATTGTTGACACCTTCCCCTAGCTTTATCGTCATGGCCTCCTCGAACGAGTACTCGCGCAAGATACTCAACTCGCCAAATCACGCAGAACCTTGTCTTGTCCACTCCGCAAAGTCGATACTTATGCCAGACAACTGGTTCGTGCCTGTTGTTTGCTCCTAAGCGACTAATTCACATAACCCTTCTTTCCCAGGGTTTTCCTCACTGGCAAAAGTCACGTAGAGTATAGACGCGTCTTGAATACCCTGTTTACGCGTAAAGCGCTTAGGTAAATATTTCACTCCGAGGCTTTTAGATTCACTTTCTCATCGCTTCCAAGTATCTATATGCCTATTCAGGACAGCATCACTCGCACGCATTTGAACCGCTGGCTGGAAAACGATGCTAAAGATCAATCACCCAAGGCGATCATGATGACAGCACGTGATCTCAACATGCATACATCACTCCGTGTCTTTTGCGGTAACCACATCCCCGAGCACGGCGCCGTTGAGATCAGTCAACAGTATTGGGATATCACTCGTGCCCTCGAGCTCGTCAACTTTCCCCTTGCTCTTCCGGGGACCAAGGTCTATAAAGCCATTCAAGCTCGCAAAGTCGCGTTCAAATGGCTGGAGATGGCCGCCGCAAAGTCCAAGATTGCCGTTGCACAGGGCGCCGAACCAGAGTGCATGCTTGAGCAGTGGGTCAAGGAACTGCAAGCCCCCGGTTATAAGGGTCGCAAAGATTTCAGTGACCGCGAGATGGCAATGGTGGTCTTCTCTTTCTTGTTTGCCTCTCAGGATGCAATGAGTAGCGGCTTGATCTACGGCTTCCAGCACCTTGCCGACAACCCAGAGCTCTTGGTCAAGATTCGTGAAGAACAATACCGCGTTCGGGGTAATGACATCGATAAGCCTATGACCCTAGAGATGATGGAGGAGATGCCCTACTTGAAGGCCTTTGTCAAGGAAAGCATGCGGGTCAAGCCTCCTGTCACGATGGTAATTTCAGTCGCTACTTTTCTGTGAGCACCTTCTTGACAAATATGTTGTCAGGTTCCCTACAAGGCCAAGAAGGCTTTCCCCATCACTGCTGATTACACTGTCCCTGCCAACAGCATGGTGATTCCGTCGTTCTATAACTCTTTGCATGACCCTGCAGTGTATCCCGACCACGACAGCTTGATCCCCGAACGTTGGCTCGATCCCAAGAACTCTGCCAACACCAACCCACAAAACTACCTCGTGTTCGGCAGTGGTCCTCACAAGTGCATCGGTCTTGAGTATGCACAATTGAACATTGGACTCGTCCTTGCCATTGCTAGCGTGCTTACCAATTGGGAACACCATCAAACGCCCGAGAGCGATAAAGTCCAGTACGTTTTGCGCTCCACGTAGTAATTTGTGTATGCTGACCGTCTTTCAAATTATGAACAGGATCATTGCAACGCTTTTCCCCAAGGATGGATGCCTACTCAAATTCACGCCCCGTCCAAAGCCCTAAAGTGCCACGTCTCATAATACTTGCTCGGACTCCTGCTCTCGACTATACCCTAACTAGCAATCTTATTGCTTAATCTGCATTGCATTGAACATTACCCTCGAGCATTAATATTGCTCGTTCCCGCCGGGAGGCCGATTGCTGGCACTGTTTGAAACATAGACGCCAGAGTGGAGTCGGTAATAGTGATAGAAGGTGTTGGAACGACTCGTAAGGACAGGCATTAGTTTTTGAATCGAATTGATGCCGCATTTACATACCCTTGAACATTTTTCTTTGTTGGATTCACTCGCAATGATATTGATCTTGGGCTCGGACCCGCACGATTCGTAGTGTAAGAGCTCCCAGCGGCGTCTGAGTTGCTGGCATGGCTCGCCCGCAAACCGAACTAACCTGTCACGCCTCTGCACGTGTTAGTCGATTCTGTCTCTTTCATTTGAACGCCGAGAGTACTGAAGTCACGGCTTGCGCTTCATCGACGCATCGACGCATCCGTCTTTGAATTCAGACCTATCATTCTGACGCATGACAATTATGTAGTCCAATCGCAGTCCATGGCAACAATGAAGTCAGAACGACAGCCAGGTACGTATACACTGTATCAGATGCCGTTCCTCTAATCCACACAGCCTCCGTAAATCTGTCAGCCAGCTGCGACCGTTTCCGTTCCTTTGATGTGTACATCAAATCAAGCTGGCACTTCAAACAGCTGACACTTGCGAAAGTGGGCCGAGACGGCCTGATTAATCTCTTGGCTGAGCGCGGATCGGACGATCATGCCCCCACAGATGTAGCAAAAGTGGGTATTGCACCCGGGCGAGATGCACTGCCAGCCCAAAAAAAAGAGGGACAAACGCATCACCATCCATTGTCAATGGTCATCTAGCAAGTTCACAAACACGCACCGTCATGTGATTACACCCATAATCCTTTTGGATCGGCGTCGTGCAATCTGTTGCGTCGTTCGTTGGTCAACACTTTCAGTCCCACAAAAAAAGATGAGAGAGAGTAAGAAGCAACGCCACCCACTCGGACAATGTTTCCACCCCTTTTCTTTCATCAAATGCGCCAGCTCAGAAGACCCGTCGCAAGAATGCTTCGGACTGTCGATGACGATCTCCTGTTCGCACTTTTTGCACCACACGTAGTGGCAGTCCATCTGAGGACAGACGATGTTGATCGCCTCCGAGTAGTCTTCGCGGTCCACAGAGGCAGGACGCTGGCACCTGTTGGATACCGTGTCATTTCCCAATGTAACGACACAGGGGGAGGAAAGATGACATACCGTCGACAATGAATCTGGATGGTAAACTCGGCCAGCTCCATCTCAGTCAAGATCTGAGACTGCTTTTCGCTGACGCCAAGTTGTTCGATCAAGAACCTCGAGATCGCTGCCCAGGCAACGCAACGAAAATCAGTGACTTTGACCACGGAAAAACGGCGGGGAAAAGGAAACGCAAGAACGCACCAGCAGGTTGAGCCTTGCTCTCCACAGAGATGGTACACATCGGACAAAATATTGGGTACCGATGTTCCTCGATCTTGGAGGCGACAAACGCCCGCAAGCAGGACCTACACATCGTGTGCACGCACTCCTCCACTTTGGCGACGTCGTCCTCGGGCAGGTCTTCCATGCATATGCTGCACTGGAACGTGGCTTGGACGTACTGCGCGAGCTCCGCCTGTTCTCGACGGAGCAATTGGTCTTCCTTGTCAAATTCGGTTTGGAGCTGATGGGCGAAGGAAGTTTCGACCCATATACCTTCTTCGGAATCTTCGTTTGATATGTTCTCAAAGTCGAGGTCGTCGTAGCTAGGCGGAGATTTGGAAGGGACGGGAGGTGGATTGTCGGCAAAGATGCTTTGAGCCCCAGTGGTACCAGTTGCCCGCCATTGAGGAGGTGCAGGATCAGGGCGCTTGACAGATGCAGCAGCAGATGACATCTTATCATCACGATAATGCGCGCCGGACGTCCGAGAAGGACCAGCGACAGCATGGCTATACGAGCCAAACGAGCGGCCCACCGCTCGTGACAGAAACTCTGGACGAAAAACGGAAGCAGCCTGCTTCGCTTTCATTTGTTCCTGCAGCAGAGAGGCCCTCAGGCGATCGACCTCGGACAGAAGCTCCTTATTGTCAGAGCTCAGCTCCTCGTTCTCGCGCTTGAGCTCCGCGATCTGCGCCCGCATGGTGAGTATAGACAGGCTGGACTGGACGATCGACTCGTCATGTTCCTTGTGCCGATGCCGGGCGACGTACACGTGCGCTGAGCAGTTGCCAAGAAGCTGTGCTTGCCAACCATAGTCGGAAGAGTTGTAGATGCTTTCGTCCATGGTGGGCAAGATATCGCTCAGCGTGCGCGCCGTGTTTTCGATCGAGGTGCCAAACGACAGACCAGCGCCGTGAGGATGCGAGGGACGCGGGTGCGAGTCGAACACCACAAAGACGGGATCATCGACCGTGGTCCGAGTAGTGGAACTTTGCTGACCGGCGTTCGAGTTGGCAAACTTGAAGCAGGCGATGATTTCGGGCGGGCGTGTGATGATCATCACCGTTGATTTTTCGATTTGTTTCATTTTTCTGCGAATTGATTTTTTGGGTGCGCACAGCAATCGTTAGTTCCCTCTGAGAGAGATGGACATGTAGGCGAGGTGACGCACTTGAGGATCTCCCGAAAGAACGACGGTTGCGGAGGACCGTACTCGACGGACGTGAGCTTGAGAAATCTGATAAAGACCGGGAGCTCGTGGATCTCCTCCACCTCTAGATGAAGATTGCTAGACCATCCTGCACAGATGGCGACGATTTCCTAGCAGAGCAAAACAACAAGTTCCGTCACAACCGATATCGACAGAAGAGGCGCGCGCGCCTGGAGTTGGTACAAGTGCAACAAGCGACTCGAAGCGCGATCCAACGATAGACTCACCTCTACGACTTCCTTGGTGCTCAGCTCGTTCAAGACGTCCGCCATGCTTTTCCTCTTTTGCTCGATGCGAACCCCGATCCTGGCAAAGTTGAACGCAGCGAGGCCGCACGCGGAGACACCCTGCGCCGTGAACTGGCTGGTACCCGCGAACGAGACCACATGGTCCTTTCCCATCTCTAAGACCTTTGTGGACAAGCGCGCGTCGCTCTGGACCTGTGATGTCGGACCGCCGTGAGCGTGGGTTTGATACCTCGGCGATGTTGGCGCCGATTGGGCTGACTGGAACATCACGATGATGATGCAAGTATGAGGGTTATGTGAAAGGGAAACAAAGAACTGCTAGAGATCTGTGATGTTGGGCGATTCAAGCAGACAGACAGACGCCCAGATGTGATCAGTGGACTATGAACGTTTGAACCTGGACTCACCCCTAAAGTGGAAGTTGGTTGCAAGTCGCCACCATGCTTTAGTTCCATTCTCGGCGCGGTTTGTACTTGTACTACTTCCTTTCTCCGAGTCCAGTCTCCAATCACAGCAACCAGGCTTCACACGGTCCGCCCTCAGTGACGTGAAGCTCAGGTTTTCGCTTTTTTGATTCTCTCGCCCGGCATCGAGGAAATTAGTTCCATCATAATGAACGTAAAATTAGATTGAAATCGAAAGCAAGGTAAGTACTATACACATTAGACAACGGGCAAGACTGAAAACAATGCATGCAGCTGTAATAGCACGCTGTGTATTACAGGAACGATCATAAGCAAGTAAGTATCCAAAGTTAACAACGGCTCGTTAATTAACAACCACGTCTCCCTATATAAAAGTAGATCCACAAAAATTAGCAGTGAACGAAACACTCGAAGCATGAATCGAAAGAGAAGAACATTGCACGACACCCAAAACGACAGTCGCTCTCAAACCGAGCTGCTTGTCAGTGGGTGTAGGCACGAGAGTCTTGATAGGCTGCCCATCCGCACCGACCTCGTCCACCTCTTCCGATTGCAACGAACTCGACTCCCAGCCCCAACTTTAGCTGACGGAGAACACGTCTGGCACGCTCGTGAACCGTGTGATCGAGGACCCCGTTGTACTGGCGCACGAGACGCAAAAGTAGGCGGACACGAACGAACGTGGATCTCGGTAGGGCTGGACGGGGGCGATAGGAGGAGCTGTCGCCGGGACCGTGTTCCCGGTCGATTGATACTTTTCTTTGAGCGAACCAATGTCCCAAGGGCCAAGACTTGACCGCAAAGCGACAGAACCCGGAGGATATGGTGACCAGCGAGCCTTGCCCGTTGCGTCGCTGGCGACACAGTCGGCCGCAGTCTTTCGAGATCGAAAAAGTTTGTCTCGGACGGCGTTGGAGACTTGCGATCTGTCAACAGAGCGCCGGCGGGTAGGTCAAACATTGCTCATTCCTTTGTTTGCACACTTATTGTCGTGTTGCTCAATGCTCGGCCCTCACGTTTTTGTCTGGTCTCCCTTGCATGCGCTGACAAACTTGCATTCACTACTTTATCTCCCCGTTCTGTCCAAATCCATTTCCTACCGCTTGCTTGCTTTCTCGAAACCCGTTCATTTCATTGTTCGTTGTACAACATGCCTTCCTGTTTCCAACCCGATCGTTGATCATTGCGGGTGAATACTACATATCGGCAACAACAAATTCATGGTACAGTTTTAACGGATTGTGGTCAGTACTTGTACCACCTGTTGCATCCTCTGTAGGACAATCTGTATATGGATCGGAATCAAATGTTCAACCTGTTAGTCGAGTCATGCATGTGATGATCCAAGTTCAAGGTTGACATCAAAGTGGTGATTTGAGTAAATGCATCAAGTTGCTTCACCGTTGCTAGAGCACAGGTGTCATACCTTTGGAACCAATTCCTCTGACCATCCACAAGGGTTTGGGGTTTTTTAACATTTTTTTTGCACTTCCAAAACAGACAAAGCAAACTACAGAGGGACATGGAGTGGTGCAAGAGCATCAAAGCAAAGCAAATTTGACAGCCAAACAACAAAAAAAGAGGGGGGGACAAGGTGGAAGATGGAGGAGGAGTGGGAGAGAGGTAAAAGCACAAAATTTACACAGCATACAACAAGAAAACAAAACAAGCTTTCAAACAAAAGGAGTCTCTCCCAGATCACCCACCTCAATCCAGGCAGAGTTCTCATACCAGTGACTGATCAGTTTGCCAATAAGAGACTTGCCTGGACCAGCATAGTTCTCAATGTAAGCCTTGCTGGTGAAAATGATCATCCCCCTCTTGCACCTGGTGAGCATGACATTCACTCTCCTTGTGTCAGCAAGGAATCCAAGGTCCCTAGATCTGACCAGGGAGATGATGATGTAGTCTTCCTCATTTCCTACACCAGCATTAGTATCTACTAAGTGATCAATATACAAAAATACACTCACCTTGGAAAGAATCCACATTAAAGCACTTGTCACCCCACTCCAGCTCAGCCTTCTTGAGCTCCTCCTCAATGAGAGACCTCTGAGAGTCATAGGGAGTGATGATCCTGTATTTCTTACCCTCAGCCTGGAAAGTGGAAGCAAGCTTGACAATGGCTTGACACTCCTCTAGATTCTGGAATGGAAATAAGCATGTGATGAGATCATCCTTGTCATTGTCCTTACCTTCCAACTGGTCCCTTGAGATATCTGCTTTCCAGTAATATTGACAAAGTAGCAAAGAAAAGACTCTTCATTTGCTAAGGGATGATAATCACTGGACTTGAGGAGGGCCTCTGAATCCTTATCCTTGGTGGGATAGACAGTCTGAGCTATAAAGTCTCCAATTTGTGGGGGCATCCGATCTAATATGAGATTGGTTATTGAATGACCAAAGTCCAACAGAGAACTTACACTGAGTGTCAAGAAAGATGAAGGGATTTTTACCAGATGGGGTATCTTGTTTAACCAGATGGTCAAGCTCAAAGATACTCTGAAGGTCTTCAATGTCATCTTGGCCATGAGGTGGTACTGACCAGCCTTTGAGAATAAACCAAATGAAAGAAAAAGAAAGACTCACATTGCATATTGTCTCCAATGAAGACAGTTTTTCTAATGGTAGTGAAACTGGTGAAAAGAGGGATGTAATCTCCAATCTCTATTTGAGAGGCTTCATCAATGACAACAGTGTGAACTGGAGCTCTCCTAAAGGCACCCTGCTTCATCAGCACCTCATTAGAGAGCATGCTGAGAGTACAGAGGACAACTGAGCAACCACTCAGTTCAGAGAGTCTTCCCTGGAAGAATCCACCACTAGAAATGGTATTGGTCTTGATAGTGGTATAGTGGTGCTCATGCCTGATAAAAAGAACCTAATGAGAAAAATATATCCACCAATATAAAATACTTACCAAGCATAAAACTCTTCAGCAACCAAAAGCCTCCACTTGGATAGACCAAAATCAGCCAACTTCTCTGCAATGTTCTTAACAGCTATGTTGGACTGGGCTATAAGCCAAATCCCAGATCTCCCTCCAGAAACAGCCCTCAGGACATAGGAGGCAATGACTGTTGTCTTGCCTGTCCCAGGAGGACCCTGAATGATGGTCACTCTAGTAGAGTCAGTTTCATCAAGCATACAGCGGACAGCTTT
>JBBPOK010000303.1:0-36215 GCA_038091415.1 Leccinum variicolor
GAATCAAACGCACTCATGTCAAATTACAGACCACGCCTGTCGTCAGTGAACGATTCACTGTGGTTTGTGCCAAAGCAGCGCGGAGAACAAAGTCTCTTTTGGCACGTCTTAGTGCTATGCCATCTTTACGTTTTTTTCAGTGTAGAGATGCAGGCCGGTGGTCCCTACATTCACCCTTGTGGTTGTCGTACGTCATTACTTCTGCCTTTCTGAAATCTACAAGTAGATCCCGAGAAATCGTTATTTGGTGATTAGTAACCGTTTTCAACATGATGTCATGACACGGCGACCTCCTAACTTTTACGCTCACCACCAACCAATCGACCGCACGCCGTCAGAAAGACATGACGAAATCACATTCAGGCGGTGCGATGATGTCCAAGGTGGGCAACCCCCAAATATACGAGGATCACGAGCAGCGGTACGTCTCTTGCTCTCCACCTTCAAAACACTCATCGCGACCCTCACTCTCCGCCCTTGTGCCAGACCTCCCACCGGAAAAATGGACCACAACCTACCCAAGAAACACGTCCCTGATCAATGGCACATTGATATCGGCCAGCTGTATGTCTACCGCCTCGTCATCGATGATATGTCTGACGACTGACCCCTCCTGTGATTTCATTCAACCCCAGGGGCGAGCGTGAGATTGGGGAGAGGATGGCGGAGGCACATCGGCATTCCCTGGACATCGCCCACGGACAGGGAGCGATGAGTCCGCCACTGGGTGCAGACCCCAAGGTGGATCCTTTGGGACCAGCGACGTTTCATGGCAACGAGCCGTCAAAGGGTGCAAAGATCGACGCGGAGATCATGGCTGAGGAACACGAGGAGTTGAAGCGGAAGGGCAAGGCGTGAACCGGTTAGTACGCCGTTCCTGGCATATACGGACCTCCGAGTAAGTTTTGATGAGAATGAGGAGTAATGACTCTTTGTACTGTAGTGCATTCAGCACATGTATATAACTGCATCCACGGGATGATCCCTAGTACTTGCCTTTTGATCAATCAGAGTGAACATGCCCACATCCGCATTCTCAGCGGTCTCCCCCAGATCTTTTATCTCACAACAGAGATTGAATTTTGTCCTTGACTGTCCCTCGTACTACACAAGACGAATTGACCGAGTAATTCCCCATCATCTTACACGAAGCTCTATACGACTCAAGCCCATCAGGCGGCTGCTGTCCTTCAATCGGAAGAACACTCGGAGCAGCCACTATTAGGGTCTATGTCTGCCCACAGATTGTAATTAGTACATGGAGATAATTCCAAGGTGATTACTATCAGAACATCAGAACCCCGTGACCCCAACAGCGACGCTCAGCGCGCATACATCATGGGTTCCCCATCTATGCGTCCCATGAATCGACGAGAGTCATATCCACCGTTCAGCGAGCCCTTGGCTCGCGAGGGACCAGCATCTGCGATGTATTGATCTCCGTACTCGTATCTCCCAGAAGGTCCGACTCGCGAAGGTGATGTATGACGTTCTGGGTGGTGCGAAGAGGTCCACTTGGACTGTCCGCTCACAAGTGGGGGACGACGAGGCATGTGCGGTGTAGTGAATGGATCAGTTACCGCGCCGAGAGGATCATACGAGATAGGAGCAGATTGCCTATAGAACTCCTCTTCCGGCTGAGACGGGAACATCTTTGTCTGCGCTCGATGATCGGGGGGATTGGATGTCTGGAGGACACCCTGTTGGGTGACGATCGAGTTGTCGATAGCCGGATGGGCGTAGTAGGGATAGACCCCTTGGTTCTCGTCTCCGAGTTCTGCTGCGAACGCGGACGTCAATTGCTGGAAGAACAGTAGAAGCAGAGCATGAGTGGGCTTACCCTTGTCCTCTGGCTTGTAGTTGAACGGGAACTGGCGCATCTTGCGGACGGCATGGATGGCCCAGCAGAAGAACCCAATGGTGGAAATGCTGAATACTGCGACGACATCTCAGGAGTCAGGTATGGGATAGGGAGAGGGTAGATGTGAGACATACCCAAGATCGCAATCAGGTCTCCAACGCACACGTTGGAGTGGAGCGAGAATGGCCTGCACTCTTGAGGTATCGTGGCGTTGGAAGCCCGGGCAACGAGAGCACTGGGGAGAATCATCTTGATTGCTCTGTTGATGCTCGGGCCAGGGAGAAAGTCGAATATACATGAACTTTTGAAGGTATTGAAGCATTACTTAGTAGAGGCTGTCAAAGCCCCTGAAGATTTGAGATTAGGCCAGTGATGTGGGGCTCGCCGAGGGAAAGAGCTGTGGTGCGGTACCAGTCTGACAGACCAGATTGAAGATGCATCCGAAGATCGAAGAAGGATATCTCTTTCGAGGAAGGAAGAGCATATTAGTTCAGACTAGCTCGAGCGCATCTATACGACTCTGACTATCCGATTGATCAGTGCCTCGGAGTCGTCCGTGGAGGAGGCACTGGCAATAGCTCATCTAAAATTGCATGCTTTGAGCGCATAATCCTACCCAACTTCGGGTTCGAGGAAGTTTTCACCGCCAGCCATAAAATCCATTCAGGTCTCCGCAGGCGTACCTAATACGGTTCGCAAGAGAGCCCGAGTCAGCTCGAAGACAATGCTACGTCACATTAACCACGAAGATGGCGTCGGGAGGCTCATCAGAAAGTACTGAGATCACCTGCATTTTGATGGAAATTCTTTGCACCGGGCAGTGTTTTATTTTCCTGTTTGGAAAATCTAGGCTTACCTTTCCCATATGCATAGATTCGCGATCTCCAGTCATTGCTCGCTCACTTTGGCCTCTGAAAGCGTCAGCATCACCATATAGTGGCGAACGTTCCAATCAACGCCATGGAGTGATCCATCCGAATTTATCCGGCGTATTCCGAAGAACGTGCCACTCGGGATGGCGCCTTTTTTTTTTGGATGGATCCTTCATACCCTTTTTTCGCTAGACTCGGATGCCGTACAATTGCAGCCCACGAATGGCCTGGGACGACATCAAGTGGAGCACAAGTGGCGACAAACAGGGAGAGAGGACCGTGACGGAAGGACCTCGGAGCTTTTATAACAACTTACCGTTCGAACCAGCGCTTCCTCTCTTATACGGTCGTCTGCCGCTTGCCATCGGCTTTTGTTCAAGTTTACATCATGTTCTCGGAAAGCAATGCATACAGCCAAAAATCCTTTCATTCCGGTGACGTTGGAACTTCCAAACGTTGGTAAGTTATATTTTTCGTAGCCTGACAGCTCGCCGCGCCTGAAATAACGAAATACCGGTTTTGTCACTGCTCCCGGTACCGGCGCCTACAACTTGGAGGCTCCGAGTCCAAATTTTCTACAATCAATGATCGGCGACGGCTCAATTGCAAGCACATGGAATTCTCATCATCATTATTTCTATTTCTTGCAAGACGAGATCAAGCCATGGTGTACTTTATGGACAAAGATCTCGTAGAGCCGCGTGCGGACCTGACCCTTGTCGACGAGCACGGTCGGATGGTCATCATTCTGTCCCGAAACGAAGCACGTTCCTTACGTTCTCACAAGGATTGAATAGGCATGGTATCCACTGGCTCACGCTTGGCAGGTTGCAATGAGACGATATCGAGAAGAAGGCAGTTCACATCAAACTCGTATCAAACTTTCTCAGCTTCTCGTCCTCGAAACTACTTATTATAACGACATATGGGCATACGATCTTGTGAATCTTTCTTTCCTCTTCCTACCCATTCGTGCGAGCTGGTCTTTCATTTTCCCATGTCTAGTACAGTCGCGGTGGACGTTAATACATTTTGTGGCCCAATCGCACTGGGGGGGCTATTCGCTTTTGGGTAAGGATGCTGACCTTCCAACTCGACGCGCCATCCGGTGTTGATCACATTCACATTTTGACAGTCTTTCAGGATGTGTTACTATGCAGTTTATAGTGTACTGGCAATTTTACCCAAAGCTTGAACAATGGACGACAACGGCCCTCGTGAGTCAGGTGCCATGAATTTCCCATGTTAAAAGTTTGAAGTGTTTTGGTTGGCCACTAGGTGGTGGCGATATGGTACGTTTTAGAGCCGGTGAGATCTCTGCAGGCATCATAGACTGATGGATTGCTAGGCTCCTTGACTTGTGTCATTCCGCACTCGTCGCTGTTTCTGTCTGGCATTCGGTGATCCTCCCATACGGCAACTTGGATTTGATAGACGTTATTCCTTGGTACGCAATAGTGACCCGTGTGTTTTGTTTAGTTGGCGGCTGATGGAAGTATGTGCACAGGAGCATCGGGGTGCGTTTTGATGCCGAGATATATTGTAACGATAGTTGACGAGGCAAATATAGCCGACGGTCGCATTGACAGTGAGCCAGTGTCCTGCACTCATCCCAGACAGGTATTCTAATATGTGGTTTTAGGCATTGACGACATTCTTAGTTCAAAAGTGAGCCCTCTCTAGCCATCGGGCATCCTTGTTTTGACGATTATCATGGCTAGCTTTTTTGCCTATCGGATATATAGATGTTAGTATGCGGCGCCTGCCATACCTGTCAATGATTGACAACCTTGTTTCTTGCTTAGTGCAAGAAAATAAACTAACAGTCGCGGGCCCGGTGGTAGGCATCACAGTCAGAAACCCGTCGTTTCCTGACCCTGACTAAGTTGTCAACATAGGTTGTTATCGTGATTGTGCGGCTAGGTACGTCATGTCCTGATTGTCGCTACACGATTCTAATATCTTGCTATCCATAGTCGCTGCAAGTGGTCAGGACCTTCGCACTGTTTCTTAGCCAGAAGTTTAATATTTCTCGCAGTAACAATGGCAGAAATGTAAGCTTGATTAGTGCAGGACATGGGTCATACTCTCCAATCCCCTTTCAGGATCAGATTGGGAAGGTACAGCCTGTTCGGACGCCCTTTTCCATCGGTTTGTTGCATTTTTTAATGCTGGCGATGTCCATCGTTAATCGTGCGCCACAGTGGGTCTTCACCTTGGGACTGTCTCTCTCTGCCCTCGCCGATGTCATTATCATGACATTCCTTTGCTACTTTCTGGGATCAACCCGGAGCCCTTCGCTATTGCCAAGGTTTGTCAAGAATATTTAGACTATCCGCATGTATGCTAATGATGCTCATGAAGTACGAATCGCATTGTCGATACCTTGATGTTGTGGACGATAGAAAGTGGGTCGGCTACGTGGTGAGTTTGTCGTCGGGTGCTTGCACTTCTTGCAACTAAATAACATGATGGCAGTTTTGGTGCAGTCACAACGCTTATCTGCGTAAGTAGCCCGTTGTCTCCTTGTTACGTGTAAACATAACACACCGATCTGTCTGACTATCATTCTCACTCCTAGTGGCTTGTGATGCCACATAATCGAATATTCCTTGGTCTATATTTTGCCGTTGCGAAACGTGCGTTGACCCGTTCCCCCTTGACATATTGTATCCATTCACGGGTTTGACTCGTACAGTCTACGCTAACTCCCTCCTTGCAACGTGCGTGGCCCCGTTCTCAATCCAACGAGATTCGATATTCATTCGCTTCTTTCTGCCAGTTTGAACGCACGGGTCAAGATGCGCAAGTCTTGGAATCGATACACCCATCGTTTACGGCCCATCGCCTTAGTACCTGACATCGCGTTTGCAGTCAGAGATGATGAAACAGGACCTTTGAGTCCGCTGAGCCCACGGCGACGTTCTGTACGTGCTCTCCGTCGCGTAGGACGGAGCTGTAAGATGGGTTGCTGATGATTTTCTATTTCGGTCGTTGCTTTTATCGTTTCCGCTCTCCATTTGCCTCCCTCCTCACCTGTGCACTCCGCCCTGGCACCCATCGTTTCTATAGACTCAGACGCAGGTACATGTCGAGCACCTTTCGCCGCAATCTCCCAACTTAAAGCGCGGGAACTCGGTGCGTCCTACCGTCCAATTTACACCCCCTCGTTCCTTTTGTCTTATCCTTCCTTTCCGCCAGTGTATCGAAGTGCGCATATCGCGAACAGTCGAGGCCATGTACGACGATGATGACGACGCGGACGCAACGGAGGTTGCCGCAAACAGTGGAAGCGAAGAAGAAGAAATGCAGACGACATGAACTCGGATTGGACGAGTCTCTCGTCTTTGTCCCTGTTACGACTGGAGGCACCCCGGTATTTTTCTCTCTCTATTTCACAGACATTATGGACATCTGGACGCTCTTGTTTCGTTCTCGCTCCTTCTGATTTTTATTTATTTAATTGTCGCACCTTACTTTGAGTCTTTGACTAGTCTCCCACTCCCCTCCTTACACCCCAGTCCCCATGATATACAGTACGCCGAACCGGACGCTTTTCGTTGTATTATCTGTGATATTTATTTCAGATACGATGTCATATAGACGCAGTATACAAAAAATGACATGTGATGGACATAGAAAAGAACGTATCCAGTTTCCTCCAATGTATTGAAGACGAAGCACAACTTGCTTTGTGTGGGATGCATCAACGCGCGAAGATCATGGATCGATCTCCAGCGAGCAGACCGAACCTTTGGAGGAGCGTCACCGGCTCCACTTCCGTGACTCAGACACTGTCTATAGTACATGAGATCCCTGCATACAAAGCACACGAAAAAGATCACGGTGCGGTATATCTTCTCGTATGATGCGCCCATGTTCTTGCCATATGGTGCCAACGCGCCAAATTCACACCGTTGAGCCATCCGAGGGAACGCGTCTGGAAATGAACACCATCACCGGCGACGCCATCGCATCGGGAAAGCCCGAACAAAAAGGAAGGAGAAAATCTGTGGGAGGGGAACGTGCTGATGAACGTAAAGTGGACCATGTGACAACTTCCCCGGGCCGGTATTACCTGGCGGCCGAGTGAAGTAAGAGAGGCGCATGGGATGAGAAGGAATAGATGATCTGAACTTCCGAAGGGGCCGTTCGTCGGAAAAATCCTGCTCGTTGTCTGGTAGACTGCCATAGGAACGCGCCATCGTCATATTGTTTATTGAAGCATTTATGGGCCGCGCATTGAAGGAGCCGAGTCGCCGTGTTACAGTATCCAACCCCCAAGACGTGACTCGGAGTCCTTATGGTGACCCGGGTACGAGAGTTTACTAGAGGGAATCCTCTAGCAGCAGACGCCGATCAAACCTAGCTTTGACATCTTGCAAATCGACCCGTGTAACCAACTTCAACGCGCACTGGATGTGACTGCTGCATCGAGATTCTCGATCGAGGCCTCTAATAATAATAAAAACTTCGACGCACCCATGTCAAGTTAAGAGCGATTAAACGTCGTTTGTGCCAAAGTAGTACGGACACCTCTGAGCCGTGCTTGACTCTGAGATCTGCGAGGGGAAAAGCAGACAATAACTGTCCAAGTAATATGTCCCTGGTCAATGACATATCGATTGTACATTCACTGTCACGTTGTTATGTAGTCACATGGGCGAAGGTGAGATCGAGCCCCGGGGAGGGGATAGAGGCGCATCGACATCACCCAGGGACAGGGGACGATCATGGTGCAGACCCCAAGGCGAATCCTGTGCGAACCGTGGCGTTCGGTGATAGCGAGCCATCGAAGGGTGCAACGACTTATTCGCATTGTACGACAAGGTTACATTGTCTCTGGCATGGATGCGGCGCGCTTGAAGGAGTAATATATCATGCCAAGGTTCAATCAAGTCTATTCATGTCATTAGCGGGATTTGCTCAAGCCAACCTTTTCCTGACCCACCCGACGATATTGATATTCACTTTTCAAGTTCATCGATCATCATACTCTTCGTCTTCTTCGTCCTCTCCCCGAGCGGCTTTAACTGCCTTCTCTTTTCCTAACTCTGCATTCCCGACAGCATCTCGCCACGCCGTCAGCTCCTCCCCAACCTTGTCCTTCGCAGTTGCGATCGCCTTGCGGAGCGCCTCGTAGTATTCTCGGTTGTTAGATGCCACCTTCCCATTCTCTAGTATTGAAAAGGCATGTTCACTGTTCGGTGCGAGCGAGAATGGAGGACTCGTTCCGTGTGGCAAGGACAGCGCATAAGAGATCGTTAACATCACTGTGGTAGTCAGGAATCAAGTGTGCGAGCATCTTATCTTATCTCATCCCATCTCCGCCAACAACTGGATAAGAAGCGAAACTCCGCCATGTTGCAAAAAACACAGAAAACACGAAGCGCACGTTGACCATGAGTCCGGTCGCCGTGATCGAATCGCTCAAAGGTGGTCGTGATTATACCGGGTCCTAACCCTTATCCCAAGAATTCGCCAAGTCTGTTACTAACTTACTATACTACCACTCAAAGCGGGTGCTATCCCAACGTTTCTCTTCGATGATCGGGCTATAGACAGACAGCACTAGAGTAATTCCCTGTTCCAATTTAGCCTCCCGTAAGTAGGCCCTAAGTTAGGTAGAAAGCCAATCGTTCTTACTATTCTAGTTAGGGTTCCAGTCCTACGTTCGCGTAGACTTGTCAGACAGATTCCATGAGATGAAACATTTTGTAATTGACTCACGTCTGGATTCTTCCCGATCCACCGACCTAGAAGCTCTTTACATTCTGGGTCGTCCAAGACGATGACCTCAACACCATTTTCCTTGAGCAGCTCTTCGTCGCCTACTGTCGTAGTATTTTCCCCGATCACAACACGGGGTATCTTGTAGAGTAAGATGGCGCCTGTGCACATGCTACAGGGACTATTGAAACCAGAAGTAGGATGTGAAATGTAAGATCCTGGGCAATTCCTCGAAGACGACATGCACGCTTTCAACGCACCTCAGGGTCGTGTACTGTGGCCAGTCCATCCCGCAGCGTCAGTCAGTTTCAAGTTCAACTTTGGATGAACGAACAAACCCCCGGCTACGAGGTTGGACGAGGAAACGACCTACCAATGTCGAATGTTTGTAGACGGCTGCGCGCAACCTGCCCGCGTCTTCGAGGGCGGCGATCTCAGCGTGCAGCGTGGGCGACGACCTTTGAACCCACTGATTGTGCGCACATCCCAGGACGGCTGCGTCGGGCGCGTCGGGCGAGGTGCCGTGGTAGACGAGGGCTGCGCCAATGGGAGCGCCGCCTTCGCGATAGCTCTTTCGGGCTTTGGCAAGCGCAGTTGCGAAACCAAGGTCGTCGTGGTTGTTTGCGGGAAGTGAAGGCATACCAGCGGCTCGTGAGAGTTTGTCTGATTTCTCATGAGTTCTTATCTTGGCAAGATCCAAGTTCGTCCTCAGACGCAAGGAAGAATGGGACCGGGAACCACCCGATCGACCGACCTCGGACTCCGTCCGATCGTTGTCGATGTTACAGAGATTAGTCCCATGCAAGAGGACACTTCGATCCATTCTTCTTCTTGGCCGGCACACCTGAATCCGATAAATCTTAGCTCACCTCTACATGACCAAAATGACCTGACGTATTACCAAGTTGTTTGCGGGCCGGCCCAAGATTCTCATGCAACTCCGACGCGGGTCGGAAAACCACGTGAGGGCTCGTTTTCTGTCCTCCTCACAAACATACATCGCAATGATCGCGGCGCTCCTTATCCAATAACAACGCAGGCTCTTGGACTCTTTACTTGACGAGCCTGCGTTGTTAGCATACGACGGACTCACTTATTTTGCATTTTTAGGCACTGCGCTCATAGATACTTGCATTTTTTTCCCTGCATCCTGCAACGGCGCCGAATCAACCATTGCATTGCATAGACTATAGAATCTTCTCCGTCTTAGACGACTCAACTAGAAGCACTAGACAGACTTCCGGCTTTCAAACGATACCACGAAACGATACCACACCCGGTAACCTATTACCCACTATAAAATACACAAATGGCACACCCTCTCTCGCCCACTTCTGTTCTCCCGGCGCTTGTTTCCCTCCATGTCTGCGATGCGGCGCGCATCGGCGAAGCGCTCCGCGCCCTCCAAGACGTATATTTCCCCCATGCAATGACATCGACGACGACAATAACGGGCGCCGTACCGGTGCTGAAGCAGTCGCTGTCAGCGGCTGTACCGACTTTCCGGCGCAAGCGAATGGCATGCCACGTCCATCCCGACGGTGTGCCCGATTCCGGGTATGCCTCTGCTGAGGAAAATGATCAGGACGACGAGGAAGATGAAGATAAAGGAGACGAGGAAAGGAAGGAGGAATTGGATAGACTACGTTCCGATGCGTTCGAGCGAGGCTATGCGATAAAATGGCTGACTGGAATGGTGAAACGGGGAGACGCCTGGGTCGATGCGGCTAGCTCCTCCGAGGCGACCGCCGACGCGCCGACGGGCTCGTCCGAGGAGCAGGCAGCAAGGGAAGCGCGTCTCGAAGACGCGTCGAGACTCCTTTCGCGCTTTGCGGGCGACGACGCAACCGGGCAAGCGTTGACGCGGACCTTCGTCTTCCCGTTCCGTGTGCCGCTGGAGTCGTCCTTCTCGTGTCGTCATTGCCGTTGTCCTAGTCGTTCTTTAGATGATACGCCGTCGACTGTACCAACAACAGCGCCACCGCCGCCGATCGTGCTCGAATTGAATGACGCACCCGTGGACGAGACCGACCATACAGCCGTCGGGCTCCATAGCTGGGGAAGCGCAATCGTGTTCGCCGAACGCATGTGCAGGGATCCGGATCGGTACCTGGCCTTGGCCTTGGAGACGTGTCCTTGTACCTGCACGATTGCATCGAAGGACGTTGGCGAGCACAGGGACACAGTGGGGACGACGAAGACGAAGACAACGGCACGTCGACGGAGGTTGCTCGAGCTTGGAGCTGGGACGGGTCTACTCAGTATCACGGCTGCGAAGATCCTGTCTCGGGCGAACGCGCGAGCGGACATCAAGGCGACGGATTATCACTCGGGCGTGTTAGAGAACCTTGCTCGGAACGTGCAGCACAATCGGGTGGGTGTGTCTGTCAAGAAGCTCGATTGGTGTGCGGTGGCATCTACCGAGATCCCGGGTATCGATGTGGACGAAGGCGAGGGCGAGGGCGATGATGGACTGGGGATGTATGACATCGTGCTTGCGGCGGACGTGGTATATTACCCCGAGCATGCGTGGTGGATCAGGGGGTGCATAGAGCGGATGATGAAGAAGACCGGGGTGTTTTGGTTGATCATTCCAGTGAGGACAATTGGCAGACACGAGGGGTTGTGCAAGACTGTGGAGGAGGCATTCCCCATGGTGGATATCAGTGCAATGGGGGAGTGCATGTGCAATCGAAAGCTGAAGAGGAGAGGAGATGGGAAGCAGCTTGCAATCGTGAGTCGAGAAGACGTGGAGCGAGTGAATGGGGTGGGCCGGGTGGATGAGGGTGGATACATGTTGTTTCAGATTTGCTGGGTGTAGATACACATCGAGTGGGTTGCGCAACACCACACTGATGAAGATTACCTTGCTTGCAAGGTCGTAGAGGTTGTCATTGACACCAGGTGATGCATCATGGGCCGAATGGCGAGGATCGAGGATTGAGGGGTGAGCAGGAGGATGGTGACGAGGATTACCGTTATGTTGCATCACGACTTACGAGAAGCACCGGTAATGATGCATCTCTGAATCAACTCGCCAGGGACTGGTGCCATACACAGGCAAGGTCTTCAGCGGCATTGCCTAGTAATCATACAGATTGTCTTCATAGAATACATATGCTGAACAAAACATGAATAAGGAAGTAGCACAGATTTCTCAGAGGCATAAAGTAGTACATACGAAAGATGAACTCAGTCGACCCTATTTCTAAACATGACCTTTGCATGGGAATTGGCTCCAATCAAAGTGCCCAGACGCCAACTCGCTGGGAATACCGCATTCTCTTCCAATTTCACATCGTAGGTGGTTACAATGTGAGCCAACATGGTTTTCAGCTCAGCCGCAGCAAATATTCGTCCCGGACTGATAAATCCATCAACTCTGAATACCGAAAAAAAGAATGTCCGTACCACGCGTGTTTACCGTGTCCAAACGGCAAATATTCTGTTGAAGTCGAGGCGAACAGTTGTTTCGCACCCATTCCATGTTCCTCACTCATGTCGGCGAATCGGAACGGCTCAAATGCTTTCGGGTTTTCATAGAATTCCGCATCGTAATGCAGAGACAGAACGGCGGCACCAATGCTCGTTCCCTTGGGTATAAAAGTTCCGTCAGAAAACGTATAATCTTTCAATGCCTTGCGAAAGATGGTCACTGATAATGTGGAGTGATCAAAGTGGCACGCGGAGAAGGAAGCCCATAATTACCTGCGTTTAGTCCTTCCATCCGGTGGCACTCCCTGAGGAAGCTATCGACCTTTCGCATTTTCCCCAGTGCAACCTTGGACCAGCCTTCCTTTTGGACAATACCCTCAACTTCTTCGCGGAGGGGTTGGATATACTGGGGATTGGCTGCAAGTCGAAAGAGTGCTTGCGTAAAAACCTACAAGGAAAGGTATGTTAGCCTAGACTCACGGCATGGTGGAGATCAGGCCTACATTGGCCGATGTCTAGAGCACAACCAAACAGCTAAGCATCATCCAATTCAATGAATCTAAACGCGTACTCACGTGGATAGCTGCGAAGTTGATGAACAAAATGCGATTCGTCAAGCGCTTTACAGTCAATTCCGAGCCATCCGCCTCTTCGATCAACCACGACAGAAGGTCGTTCTGTTAAAACGGCATGAGCACTATGCCATCGGCGACGAGGTCAACTAACAGGCTTCTCATCCCACTTTTCTCCATACTCGCTCAGATATCTCTTTCGTTCTTCGATCATTTGTTCAAGAAATTGCACACCACGAGCTACATCTCGAGGCATATTTGTAAGGAAGCGTGTAGCCAGCCTGATATCATTCAAACAGCATTCTTATGCCAGTCATGTCGGACTAACTCACTTTCTCACGAATGTAGGGAACAGCCCTACTATGACACCCCCGATGACGACGTCAGCAGCGTAGTGGAGGTTCAGATTTATCCAATCCGGGTCGCGGCCTGGAGCGATTGTAAGAAACTGCACGAAATGGTGACGAGTAGAAAGCGGACACAACGGAAGGCCAACAAATACTCTGTTACTCGCCCTGCATGCAATTTTTTCCATGGCATGCAGCACTGGTATGCTCTTCCATTCTTTGTGCTTCTAGGTTAGTTTGCAGTCGAAGCACTGGTCAAGCGACACGCCTGACCATTTCCTCTGAGACCGAGAACCTCGCTGAAGGATGTCACGATCTCATCTCTGAGCTCAGAATACAAGGCTTGAATATTTCGTGTAAGTTGGAAGCGAACGACCGTTGCGTGATATGGATTGTCAATGATCTCGGGACCGACTGTATACTTCATCTGGAGGACCTGGCGACAATGTCGGATGCAAATGTAAAATCAGAAAAACAACACTACCACTCACCTCCTCGGCGGCTTGATTCAACGAGAAAACATCCTCAGATGCCCTAGCCAGTTCTTCCACACATCTTCGGTTGCTCGCAATGACCGTCCACTGATAGAGCTCCGGGACCTTGAATGGCGCAGACTTGTGCTGTAAAGTGGACCATCAGTATCCGATGGTTGTTCTTTGACTGTACAACAGGACTCGCCTTCTCGTAGCCCTCTTGTATGATGCTCTGCGCATTGGTCACGTACTTCAGAGCGGTCCACCAGGATCCCAACCAAGTGCATGAGCCTACAGTCGGAATTGCATTAAGCTGTAAAAGGACATGTTGAGATTATACATTCCCACTCGTAACAGCGCTCACATTGGGACGTTGACACAATCTTGAGAGCACGATGACGATAGAAACGAAACCTAAGACCCCGTATGTTATGCCTGAAATGTTCGCAGACAGCTCTGGCAACCGCAAGCTCATTGAAGTTACGCCGAGGAAAGAGGTAGGAGCTTATCAACGATGTCGATGAGTCGTATATCCACCTGGTTTGAAACAGACTGAAGTGGAAAACCCTGACGGCATACAAAAATGTAAGCGTGCCGAAACATACGTTTGAATCTGCTGGGAACCAAAATACCCCAACTCTCTCCGAGATGTCACGAACACCGGTTGAACTCAAAAGGCCACATGGGCCAGGCATGGTAGGGAATCTGGGAATCTGGGGATCATGGTGGCCCGTGAGCACTGCTGTTGTGAAAATGCCACTGGCAGTAGCAACTTGAAGATCAGGCCACGGTGATATGATCAACCTCCGCATCCAAGTTGAATGTGGTTCACCCTGCTAGGCTCTGGCCTCATCCGTGCGGGTCCGGGCTTGATTGCGTCGGACTCGCCCGGCCCGGATTCATCCGACGAACTAACGCGACGATGACTCGGAGCACGGAACTGAACACAAAATTTAGTTCTCGTCAGACAATCGGGTATGATGACATACCACAGCCCTCCGAGCACCCCTGGAACCCATACGTATACGCTGTACCGTCTGGATCTCAATACATGGGTGCAGTCCCAAACTCAGATCTCAATTTCGCCAATGAAGGATAAGCTGGACCGCAGGAAGGACTCGGATGCAACTCGACCGCGACCGTGACGAACAAGTGTCAATCTACCCACGCCACTGCCTTACTTAAAACGGATCCCGGTACGAGTTTCCCCCCAAACCTGTCCCTAGGCTAAAGAGTCCATGAATTCCATTTCATTCATAAACCTAATTTATTCACCATTTGAGAGATACGAAAAATAAACTCAGTAGACTCTGTTTCTAAACATGACCTTTGTATGAAAGTCGGCTCCGACCAGCGTGCTCACACGCCAAGGTGTTGGGGTAGCCGCGTTGTCCTCCAATTTGAGATCGTAGGTGATAACGATGTGAGCCAACATGGTTTTCAGTTCCGTCGCGACGAAGAAACGTCCCGGGCTAACAAGTCGTCGAAGAAATCAGCACTGCAGAATCCGAATATCGACAGAAGATGGATTCTCCATACCATGCATATCTACTGTGTCCAAACGGCAAGTATTCGGTCGAAGTCGAGGAGAATTGATGTTTCGCACTCAATTCATCGCCCTCATGCATGTCGACAAATCGGAACGGCTCGAATACCTCGGGGTTTTTGTAGATGTCTGCATTGTATTGCAAACACAGAGTGGCTGCACCAATCCTGGTTCCTTTCGGTATAAACGTTCCATCCCAGAACGTGTAATCTTTCATAGCCTTGCGGCAGAGGGTCACTGACGAGTGGCACAACCAGAATATTAATGACCGACAAAGAAGGAACGCGGGAGCTACCTATGTTTATTCCGTCCATGCATTGGCACTCTTTGAGGAAGCTGTCGATTTTTCGCAATTTTCTCAGTGCAACCTTGGACCAGCCATCCTTTTCAACAATACCCTCGACCTCTTCACGAAGGGGTTGGATATACTGGGGATTGGCTGCAAGTCGAAAGAGTACTTGCGTGAAAACCTACGAGATGCGTTAGACCAGACAGACGGTGAGACAGAGATTCAGATCTACATGAGATGATGTCTAGAACACAATTAGACGACCAATCGTACATCTTTCAAGGGATTATCGTGTACTCACATGAATAGCAGCGAGGTTGACAAACAAAACGCGATTTGTCAAGCGTTCTACAGCCAACTCTTGACCCTCTGCTTGCTCCATCAACCACGACAGAAGGTCATTCTATTGGAGACCGCCATGAGCATAACATCAGCAAAAGTGAGATCAACCAACAGGCTTGTCATCCCACTCTTCTCCGTACTCGCCCAAATATTCCTTTCGTTCTTCAATCGCAGGTTCAAGGAATTGCACGCCACGGGCGATATTTTGAGGTATATTTGTAAGGAAGCGTGTAGCCAGTCTGTTATCGTTCAAAAGCCATTCTGTGGCAAGTCACGTCGCATCCAAGCTGACTTACGTTCTCATAAATCTAGGGAAAAGTCCTACTATGGCACCTCCCTTGACGACATCAAATATATAGCAGATGTTGAGATTTATCCAATCAGGGTCACGACCTAGAGGGGTTGAGCTAAAAATAAAACAGAACGAAGAGAACAGGAGAACATACATAACGGAAGACCTACGAATAGTCTGTTTGTCGTTCTGCAGATAATGTGTTCCATGGTACTCAGGGCCGGTATACTCTTCCACTCTGTGAGCTTCTAGATTGGTTTTCAGTCGAATCGCTGGTCAAACAGCAATCCCCACCATTCCCTCTGAGGTTCAGAACGTCGTCAAAGGATGTCACAATCTCATCTCTAATGTCAGGATACAATGCTTGAAGATTTCGAGTAAGTTGGGAGCGAAGGCCACATGATACGGATTGTCGACGACCTCGGGACCGACCGTGTACCTCAATTGCACGAACTGGTGACATATTTCAATGCGGATGTACGTCCAGAAGAATAAAGCCGCCACTCACGTCATCGATAGCTTCCCAAAAATGAGAAATGTTCATTAGAGACCCTGGCCAATTCTTACACGGATCGGCGGTTGCTTAGAATGACAGTCCAATAGTAAAGCTCAGAAACCTTGAATGGCATGGACTTGTGCTATGAAACGAGTGTTATTGCCTGAAGGCCATTCGACGCAGACGACTTGCCTTCTCCGAGTCATACCCTTCTTGTATGATACTCTGCGCATCGATCGGATACTTGAAAGCAGCCCACCAGGAGCCCAGCCAGCTACTCGAACTCACAATCGGAAATGCATCAAGCTGTTGAAAAAATGTGTTGAGAATATTTATAACACTTGCAATGCTTACGTTGGAACTTTTAGTCGATTTTACGACTCGGAGTATGACGGCAGCGGCGAGGAAGCCTATGATACCATAGGAGATGCCCAACATATTTGCGGGCAGTTGCGACAGTCGCAAAGACATCGACATGATCGATCGCGCACTGGCCCGGGCAGGGGAATTACATAGAGTCACTGGTGGATCGTCGAACCTTACCTATGTAGTTTTCCCCCAGGACTCAGGAGGCATGTGTTTGCGCGGACTCCCTGTTCCGGGAGCGCTGGTATGCAGCTCTATCTGGGGCCTATGCCTATGATACCGAGATCCTCGACCGTGACGATTTTCAAGTTATTACTCCGATGATGCGTACGTAAACCACTGACTCCGAGTCCGACGGAGTTCCGGTGACATCGATCCGTATCCGGAACCTGCCAACCATAACTTTGAGCTTTTACTTTTACATGAATCTAGTAGCGGCCCTTACATGCTGAACACCGTGACATCCGGTTCGCTGGGATGTGAACATCCGTTGATTTCCGACTGCCATGTAGTCTCGAAACTCGACGTTCTCTTTTAGGAAGCGCATGGGGTACACCCGATGCAGAGTTTTGGTGATCGGAAGATCCCGAGGTAACTGAGGGTAACACCAAAACGGATGGTGTCGAGACTCGAGACTTGCCATGCGCCACAGCCAGCTGAAAATATGAAACACGTATCGCCAGCCCTTTTCAAATCGGCAGTGGACACGCGCCTGTTCGTAGGCTCTAAACCTGCAAATGGAAGCTAGTGGTTCAGTCTGCCAATCACTCGCTGTGCCATCAACATAGCAATGGTGTTATCGCATCGAAGCAGGCCCGGGACCCGGCCCCGGGACCGATTACTCGCCAGTTGGGGCTGTGGTACTCGATACCACAGCCCTCCGGGCACCCCTGGACCCACACGTCGTACCATCTCGACCTCAATACATGGGTGCGGTCAGTCGACGATCTCAATTTCGCCAATGAAGGATCAGCTGGACCGCAGGAAGGATGCAACTCAACTCCAAGTGTTTAAGTAATCTACCCACGCCACAATCTACCCACGCCACTGCCAAACGGATCCCGGGACCGGTACCGGTTGAACACGAGTTTCCCCCAAACCTGTCCCCTAAAGGGTCCAGGAATATCAACTGACTGCATTTTAGGAACGATTTCATGTGGCTTTAAATATATCGGTTAGCCCAGAAAGTTACCACTCAGACAGTATCATGCACTCCACCAACTTCGTCTCCAACATTCACTGCGCCAGGAACGCATCTGCCGTCTCGGTACTCATTATGATCGCCTACCCGGGCCATCTTTTCAGTTGTGTGCGCACCATACAACACACCCTTTTCGCCCTCCAGCCCTCACTCCGTCTCGCTTCACTACCCGCCAGTACGTCCCGACGACCTCGTCAAAGTCGTCAACCGACACGTAACAACTTTCCTCGAGAGTGAGCTCGAAAAGGCATACGAGGCCCTGATCTCTTCGCCTTCTTTCGGTATCGTATTAAGGGGTGGTCGACGCGTTCGATGAGGAGCCCGTGAGGAATTGAGTTCACGACAGCCGCAAACTCTGCGTCGAGCAGGTCCTTGGAGTTCCTCGGGACGTAAATGTTCATAGGTCCATCGAGCGATGGGGTATATGCACCCGCGCGCGATACAGACCTCGACGGCGTCCGCGTCGTCGACACGTCTCGGTAACTCGCGGACGGTGCCCTGGTACCGATGGCGGACGCTCGCGCTGAAGAACGTAGTCCACTGTATATGGGAACCAGTTGTGCGCGCGCTTTGAGCATCGCTTCGGGAGTCTGCGCTCTGAATACCAGTCCTTTACCACTCTCCGTCAGCGAACTTTCAGGTCGATAAAATGACATGGTGGACGAAGGCCTCGACTCAGAGGATACGTGCACGCTTGGGAGGGGTATTATGGATGGACTTGGGGGTGGTCGGGGAGGAGGGAAACGGACACAGTCCGGTGGGTGTGCGCGTAGGTTGCCAGAAGCGCCGGGCGACGAGGTAGAATGGGTGAGAGCTGGGGAAAACGCGCGCTGCATGAGGATCGTAAATTCGGCTTCATCGCCATCGTCTTCACCTGGATGCCTTGCGGACACGGAGCGCCAGTACATTGCTGTTCCGGGGATACAACTCGGGGTTCGAGGTCTTGGACGAGGCGTCGTGCCTAGGCCCGGTGTCTGAGCACGAGACGGCGGTCGTGTACCAGGTGTAAGCGAAGGAAACGACGGATTGGATGAAGGGGCAGTCGATCTAGAGGAAGTAACAGGAGACCATGGTCTTGAAGAGACATTAGAGCTTCGAGACAAGCTGCGTTGAGGCGTAACGGGAACCAGCGGCATGCGCCCTGAGTTAACAATCGATCTCGCGGTTTGCCTCTTCGGAGTAGTGGGTTTGATAGTCGCCATACCTTCATCTTCGAAGGGTTCCAAGGTTGTTTTGGAGGAACCTTAGGCTTTATTGTGACGTTGTTCAACTCTGGCACTCGCTTTGATGACTGAGGAGAAGACGTGGGGGTCAAACTCTGGCTGTGTTTGTGTCCGTTCCCTGCTGGCAGCTTTTCTCGATTGTCGTGAAAAGTGAAAAGGGAAAAGCGTTGTTTTCGAACGATCCTTCCCTTGGGTGGCTCCGAGGAAGACAAATGGGTTGCTGACGACTCTCTCGACACCGGTAATGAAGCAGTGGGTGTGGCAGGCGATCTAACAGCTCCAACGAACCTCTTCGCAAGCTTTCTCAAGGGCGACATGGACCTCGATAGCGTGCTTGCACGGCTTGACGCCTGGCTTTTCCCGCTCGGAGGGGTCGCGAGATAACCGTTGGCACTGGTGGTGACTAGACTTGGACGAATCGGTCTCGCTCGGTGCCTGGTCGGCGCGAATCAGGATCTCGCGAACTCTGCTCATTTCTCTGTCAATCCGTTCTATCCGCTCTTGAAGAACGCGCCACCGCTTCTGCATGCCGATGTAACGCCTCGCCGTTCTTGGTAACTCGATTCTTGACGCCATTATCCATGATTGCCAGGACCTTGGTAGTGACGGGCACGTAGTGTCTAAGGCAAGATCAGCTTCGTCGACGAAAGGACGAGGAGTAGACATGCGCCTTCTTGGCTTGGAAGGATCCAAGCAGGTTGGTGAACACATCCAGGTTGACCGGGGATTTCTCCGATCGAACAGAGTTGGCGAACGAGGTTCGGGACGTGTTGTCGTCATTTCTCTTGTGGACTTGCTATATGAAATCCTGTGAGTATATATAGCATGAAGACGCGTCTGCCAACACACCTGACATCGGTTTACAGCCTTCTCCAGACTGGACACATCATGCCGTCCGCTTGTTCCGTGACTGTACGAAATATTGTGATCCACTTGTCCTCCTTGAGCTCCTGCTGGACCGCGTCCCACTCCGCCAGCAGTGCGGCATGCTTTCTAAGCATGACGGCACGTTCGGAGGAATCACCAAGAGGTTCGTCTTCGGAGGGATGAAAGGGGGTCATGGATTCATTGATATCTTTCATGTCTTGCTCGATGGACTCGAGACGCTCGTTCATGCTCATGATAGCATTGTCGATTTCTGCGGTCGTCTTGGCCTCCACGCCCTCTGCTTGAGGCTTGTGTCACAATTCTTGTATCTCTATACGACGACATGGGGCGTCAGCGCTGCATGGGATCACACGGCTACGAAGGAGGACGAACCGAATATGCGCGTCTGTACATCGGAAACGGCGTAGGAGAGCTCAGTAATGTGGGTTGAGATGGCCAATAGGCGAATGTCCCTGAAAGAAAGGGCCTTCTTCAGCTTCGACCACCAGACCATCGTCGTCGTGCGGATGAAAGTGAATCAGGTACTCACTCCTGACTCTTGCGCCTTCCCGTGGGTATTGGTGGCAGGGCGCGGTTCACGGTGATCGTGACGTCCTCTGTATAATGAGTATGCTTGGCAGATCGATTCTAAGTTTCCAAAAGGCGCGAGGTGCCTCGAGGCCCGGACGAATTGCAAAGTGCTTACCTTGGTCTGCTCGGGTCAAGGAGATACTGGATGAGGACGCGGAGCCGAGGGTGCTTGTGGTCGAGGTGGGGAGGGTCGAGGGAGTGGTAGTGGGAAAGAGGCGTCGAGGCGGTGGTGGTGGGAGAGAGGAGTGCCATGTATGATGAAGGAGGTGGTAGTGGACTGTCTGTTTTGGTGTCTACGGACCCTTCAGATCTCTCACTCGCCCGCATCCATGCTGCTCTCCCGACGCAGGCTTCGATGTGCTCGACAAATCCCCTCCCTCGGCTCCCCCATCTAGACGCTCTAGGCATGTCCAGCAGTGTTCGATCTGCCAGCGCGACGCCCGGGACGTCACCCTGCACAAACTCACCCTGTCCGCCGACGGCATGACTTGCTCTTCCTGCGTTGCCACTATCAAAGAAATGGTCTCCCGTCTCCCCTATGGGCTCCGCTGCTCGAGAGTGGGAGGTTGGTGTGGAGATACAATGAACGCGGGATCTGCAGATGAGATGCGGGAAACGATATCGCGAAGGGTAAAATGTGGAGGGGCAGGTTCGTACAATATCTCCATAAGAGGGTCATTGTGATCGGTAGGTGGCTTGCTGATGAAAACCTTTCGGGGACAGTGCCTGGTGGCGATGGGTGAGAGATGGCGGCCCGCAGCAACGACATGGACTTACTGGCAGTACATGCCGTCGATGCGGAGAGCGACGATACGTAAAACATCAGGGGGTAGTTGTGAGGCGGAAGACAAAGGTAAGACCGGCTCCGCGCTGACGAGCTCTACCTGAAACCCGCAGTCATCGATTGTGTTTGTGACGGAGGGGACGAAGCCCATGTTCTCGACGCAGACGGTGGCGGAGTTGCTGAGGAGATTGACGACGACCTCGGAGAGCAGCATGCAGCTGCACCAACAAGCAACTCTTCTCAAGCGTCTGTTCACCACCTTGGTCATCGCGATCTCTGCGTTCATAATCGGAGTCGTGTACATGAGCCTCATCCCCCAGGAGAACGCATCGAAAGCATACCTGATGCAGCCCATGTGGAGCGGAAACGCGTCCCTCATTCAGTGGTCCATGTTCCTTCTGGCCACACCCGTCATGTTTTATAGCGGGGGGCTCTTCCACCGACGGAGTGTGAGGGAGATTGTGGCGACCTGGAGAAAGACAAGCTCGACACCAATTATCGACCGATTTACCAGATCTGGGAATATGAACCTACTGGTAACGCCATCTTCTTCAAATGGCCTCTGCGTTCCATCGCTCACACTCTACACAGGTCTCCACCGGCGTGTCTGTGGCATATTTCGCCTCCGTCGCACTCCTCGCGCTCGCGGCGTCCCAGCCGCCTGCTTCGGACGGAATCGGCGACTCCACCACGTACTTTGATTCCGTCGTCTTCCTCACCTTGTTCTTGCTTTGCGGTAAGGGCGAGCCGGATATGGTCTCTGCTCAACTGACCTCTGGTCCAGGCCGGTACCTCGAAGCATACAGTAAGGCACGCACCGTGAACGCCATCACAGCATTGGGATCCCTTGGGCCGGCAGAGGCACTCTTGTCGGCTCTGGTACGAAGATTCATCACCCACGACATTTGTGAGGCTTGTATCACTGGTCGCATGGCCGCTTTTCATCCTAGAACGTACAGGTATATGGCTGGACATAACGGCTCCCGATGTCCTACTCGATGGTTGAGAACCAGGGCAGGGGGAAGGGGTACTTCGGCGGCGATCATCGAGTTCAAGTGGTGGGAGTGGACTGCGAGAAAAGTTCCAACCGAACTTGGAAGTAACGCCTGGCGATTTGCTGGGACTGAGACCGTTCAATGGCGTGGAGTGAGTAGTATTCTCATCTAAACCTGAATCTGTGCGGTCGCGTGACTTGTGCAACGGAGTTGATGAGGTAGCAGCCTACCAGGACAGCCTGCTTTTGGTGATGCGCCTTGGTGTCCGCCAGAGTCCCCCAAATGAGTTAGACTTGAAGTGGCACGAAGAGAATCGTTTCGAGGTCTAACGCTAGAAGCTGGTGGACTCGACCAATGGGGGCGAGGAGAATTCCAGTTGCGCTCTCGCTCATGATTAACTTCGTTTGCTTCTTCTTGCTCCCGCTCCTTCAACGAATCGCGACTGCTAGCTAACGAGGCAGCGGAGTCCGAACGGAGAGACGGGAAGACTTTCACTGGAGAGAAGCGTGAGCAAGTGCAGAATAAGGTGTCGTTGGTGGTGATCGTGGTGGATGGGTGTGTGAGTGCGAAAACGAGTGATTCAAACTTGTGCTTAAACTTGAGGATAGTCGAGATGGTGTCGCTCATTCCACTCTCGCTCTCGTTCATAGTTTCTTTCTCGTTCAAGCTCCGAAATTCGTTCTCGATCTGTCAAAAAATGAGTGGTAGAAAATATACGCTGAGGGAAACACTGACAGTCTCCCTGGCAGGCTGAGAGCTAATCGAACTGGGTCCCACTGGCAGTGAAGCTATCATCGACATCGAAACTCCGCAAAGACATGATACCCCTTCGCCTTTCCAGGTGTCTGTGTCCAGGCCTGGCGACACCACTCTGTATGGTGCCATAGGTGAATCTTGGGGATAATGATTCTGTATGAAAAGGTGAGCAAATTTCTTGAGGAAGGCGACGGCGGAATTCACGTGAATGTCATGTCTGTGGTTCATCTCCGGAGTATTGGATCTTGATGGACTCTCCGGCGGTTCCACACTCGTTCCTGCTGATGGTTGCGCCCCTCTTCCTTGGATTAATGATCTCTATTTATAATTGATAACGTGAGTGTCTTGCTGTCCAGGGAAGAAGTTGAGGCTATTAATCAATCCAATTCGATGAGTGAAAAGGTACGTTCGGTCTGCAAGGGACTAGCTTACAATCAAGGCTCGTGCGTCTGTGTTCTGGTCTCGAATTACTCCTGCTTCCTCTGAGTGCAGAGGATGGACGAGAATCGGACGGTATTGCAGTGGGTGTGCAATATTCGGTGGTGCCGATATCGAGGCTATATTACATAGAGACCTGATAAATCTGGTGACGTTTAAAGTAAAGACACCTACCCTCGGTCTCGGAGTTGAGATCGTCACCCATAGCGTCGTCATCGTTTTCGACGAACGTGTGGGCTTCCGAAGTCGAATACAGCAGGATCGTGTTAACTACTTATACGCTACATTGAGATCAGACCGAGACGTGGTTCTGACACAAAAGGGGGTCGGAAACGAGCATTTTCCACCCGAGCCGGGTTAGGAATAAGGCAACAGGATCTTGTGTTAGGCCCGAAATGAGAGGGAAAAATCATTGCTCGATCCAAGTTTCACAAGGTGGATTATCTTGCAGCACCGCGCAGTGCGGCATGTAAGTAATGAATCCGAGTCCCGTAACTTAGCACTGGTAAGCTGGCAGTTTGTGTGGACGTGATGTCCTTTCCATCCGCATCTCTCGCCCGATGAAACTCGAGGGTAGCCAACTCGGTCACGACGCCACTCCAGGAGGAAGCATCGACATTGTGTTGTCTAAACATTTCATCACGCTATGTATACAATTGTTACAGTACCCACGCCGCACTGTTTTGACATACTAGGAATTGGGCGGAGAAAGGTCACGCAGAACATCAAGCGCATGCACCGCCTCTGCTCTGGACTCCACGCTGAGGCCTTCAATATACGATCCGGCTCTAAGGCACCTGAACCACTCGACGATCCGGCGATAGATTTCAACGAAGTGATCGCAGCGACGTTTTGTGACCTGGCCTTCAGTATAATTGTGGTTTTGAAGAACGTCGGTATCAACTACCGCCGCCATCTGCCAGTGATTATCGATCGGATGCTGGGGTCTATTAATATGAAGAGTGCATTGAAGACTTACCCAAGCGAGTCCGAATGCAACCATTGAGTCAGTTGCATACCTGACTTCTTCCCAGTAGTTATTGCCTTGCTCGTCTTGGGCACATTGGTGCACTTCAACAAAACCTGACACGGAGCCTGAGTCGCCGGACGCGCGGAAGAAACGATGCAAAAATGCACGTGTTCCCGGTCGACCAAACCAAGTGATCTGTGACGAAATCGAGTGAATTTTATTGAATAGCCGGCGAGAAAATGGAACCTCGCTTACTGCATCAAATCCGTCGTGCTCGATCACGCCCGAGTCGACGTGAAACATTCGGTATCCCCACCGATTGTTCCACTCCAACTTGCCTGCTGGCGTGATCCAATTTTCTGTGGTCACGGTGTCATCGAAACTGGTGACGAGGAGGGGCACCAGCAATCCGCGTGTAGTTTCGTACGCGGTTTGCATTAGTTCGTCCCTCGTAATAGCCACCTTGTGTAAGCCGCTTAGATAAGATGAAGGGAAAATAAATGATCGTGCACACCTCTGCTCTGAGAGCTTGCAAAAATGGTCCAGACATAATGGTACGGCAAGACTTGTTCTTGATGCTAATTGTCACTAGAAGGGGGTGGGTTGGTCGTTACTCTGCTTTGACTGTACATGTCACGTACCGTTTTGTGGCGTCCAGCCTTCCGATTGATTAACTTGCCGAAGTATAGCGATGCCCTTGTTGATCGCAGCCGTCACACGAGTAACAGTTGCGTTACCGGGCGCACAGTTCGTAGCGCACAGGTAATTTTTGTACTGTAGGCAGGCGTTCATATAAATCATAAACCAATCGAAGGATTTATCCATAAGCGTTTGGACGAAGTTTTCTATTTGGCTGTCAGTAGCATACGAGGAATGTAAACCACTGGCGGTGAAAACTTACGAGATTGATCACTTGTAAGTATAACAAAATTTCCAACACTGGTATGTGCCAGTGGGTAGTAATTAGTGCCATCGAAGCCTACAACTTGAAGATTTCCGACCTGCGCTGCAGGCGGAGTCACAGAAGCCGGCGCGCCTTGATTCACTTGGACGGGTAACCCAGCGCTCGTCTGCGGTAATAAAGTTACTGGTGGTTCGGGAACCGCTGAGTTGTCACTGACGTCCGTGAAAGGTAACATCGTGGACGACGCCTGACTCGGCGGAGCTGTGCCGAACAACAGTCAATAAGTAAAATAAATAGAGTACACCACCAACGCGTTCGAAACGCGTACCATCTGCGGGGTTGAAGAGGTTATTGAACGCAGGATTCATGATGGCGCGAGTTGCGAGTAACTCTGACTCGGAGGGGATTTATGTATTATATAGGCTCGAGGTTAGCACGCTAAGCCAACGGCGTTGGGCCAGCTATTAGGTGTACAAACTAGCCGATGGTAAACCGTGCCCGATCGTTCCCTGAAGCGGCGGACTGCGGCATCATATGATCATTAGGAAGGCCATTTAGAATCTTATCGGAGAACGCGCCCAAACATCGCCTTGTTACCGCATCCGAAAAGAGTATAGTGTAAGGCACTAGCGTAACGACTTGCGACTTGATTTACGTATTACAGACTCATTCGCATCAGTTATCGATAAATACTTACTCTCCGTGTCACATCGCTTGTTTGACAATTGAATTGCTGCTGCTCCATTCACACCTCTTGAATGCGAGCATATCAGGAAGCTAAGGGTCCTTAAAAAAATTTTATGCCGTTGTTCTGAGACTAGTACACAATCGTATTCGCAATCGCTGATCTGGCCCCGATTAGTACAAATCTGTCAGGCACGGCGTAGTGCAACTAAGTATCTATAAGTAGATAATTTAGACTTAGAAAAATTTCGAAGCTCTGAGTACAGAGTCAGCATCAGGTTTATTCTCATCAATTCTTTGGTGCAGCCCATTGTTTTTTTTTCGCAAACACGATCCAGGAGTCAGGTCGTAGCCCGTTCGTCTCTGCGGCGAACCCACAGCGAAGATGTGCTTTTCGGACCCGTAGGCAAACGGTCCGGAGGAAAACAGAAACGCGGAGAGTCAAGTCTAAATTATCAGATTACTTATATATGCCTAGTTACACTAGTGAAGGTGTGGACTTGTGGGTGGTGCAACGGTTTGTTGCGCTGACCGTGCTGCATCATGGCTAAGACTTTGCGTCTTTTTTCGTTCATTTTTTTCTCCCACCTCGTGGCTTACATAACCAGATACTGGTACGTGGGAGAAAGTATGTGAGCGACTATTCTGGACCTGTGTCACGCGTCTGCAATTTTTCACATACGTTACACATCTGACTCGTTTGGGCGTGTAGTAGGCTACTACTAGGTCGCCAACGAAAAAAGGAAAGACAGACCCAGCACCGATAAACGAACCATCCTGGAAAAGGTAGTAGTACAGGACGCCGCGTGTCTGATCGATCGATCGGTAGTTATGGAGTATGGGGGTATCTGGGGAAGCACGATAAAGATAGCACTGACTCGGAGTCACCACACGTACAATATTTGGTTCGCTGTTCGGTGACTAAACTATATGTCCTTCACAAACAGTGCTTCTGTCTTGCCGATCATAAGGTCCGAAGAATGCGCCGGGGAGCAGCGAATTGTATTAGCCCTCAGGCTGTGCGATCGTTCTTCGCAGTCGGTGAATGAAATTCACTCAGACCGTTCTTCACAAGCGCGGTTTTCTTGATAAGATAAGCGCAGGAATCAACTTTGACGTAAGTACCTACGGTGGTTTTCTTGATATGATGATAAGCGGGAACCAACTTGGATTCTGACGTAAGTACCTACAGACGGTTTGCTCGTAATGCTCAAATTGACCTTCAACGAGAGCGTCGGATACATCATCGCTCACGATGAGCGGACCGGACCGTCTCAAAGGTGGTAGCTAATTGTGGGAGGATGGGGCGACTCTACGGGGAATTAACTTACTTAGTAAACCACCTCAGATCTAGAGTAAACAAACTCCCGCCGTGTTAGTCTCCGTTCCGTTTTAGGAAGCGCATGGGCTGACCACCCGACTCGGATGTTTTCGTGATCGTACTTAGCCTCGAGCAGTGTCGGAATCTTCCGCGCTGTTATAGGAAACATTTGCCTCCCGAGTTTATCCGATTTCCTATTGATATAACGGCTCGAGACTAGCGGTGAATGAACGTTGATTCTCTGGACCCGTAAGTAACAATTCAACGTGGGAATGCAAAGGTTTTGAGCTTCCTTTCATTTGGGGTTACGTGCCTTTGTTTGCTTACTGCATCTCGCAGATTGCCGGATGGTTCGTGGGTCGCACGTTCGCTCGCTAATTCGGAAAGATGTACATAGGCTGTCCTTCGCAGTCGGTGAATGAAATAGGCGTTCCTTGCGTGTTCTGTCTGGGGGCCTTACTATGAACTAAGATTATGTATGTTCTTCGCAAACATGTCTTGCCGTATACAAGGTCCGAAGAACGTGGGAATGCGGAGAATTATATTAACCGCTATCGTTCTTCGCAGTCGGTGAAAGAAATAGGCTGTCCTTCGCAGTCGGTGAATGAAATAGGCTGTCCTTCGCAGTCGGTGAATGAAATAGACTGCCCTTCACAAACGGTGGTTTTCTTGACTGTATTAATCACCATCGTTCTTCGCAATCGGTGAATGAAATAGACTGTCCTTCACAAACGCTTTCTTGATCGTATCAACCACTATCGTTCTTCGCAGTCGGTGAATGAAACAGACTGTCCTTCACAAACGGTGGTTTTCTTGATTGTATTAACCACTATCGTTCTTCGCAGTCGGTGAATGAAATCGACCGTCCTTCACAAACGGTGGTTTTCTTGATATTATCGATGTGGACCGAAAAAAGGTAGGTTTCTTGATCGTATGAACCACTATCGTTCTTCGCAGTCGGTGAATAGACTGTCCTTCACAAACGGTGGTATTGAACCTTCTACTGTTTGATCATGGGGGCAAATCGACATAGCCGAAATTTCAAATAAGAGTTTATTTGTCCGTTTTCCCACGCACAGTCAAACTTTCACAGCATCATCTGGCACCTCAAGAACCAGAGAGCGGGTAAGGTTCAACCTATCAAACCCTCCATTCCTTGCACTCAGAAAACGATGCTTCAAGTCCAAAGTCCGGCCATTCCAGCCCCATCTTTCGCAGGTGCCTGGGGGCCCCAACACTACATTTCCAGTCACCGGACTTTCGCGAACTTCCCAACCACCTCTCGCACCTGCCAGCCTGCTGCAGAGTATCTTCAGACAGACGAAGATTCGACAAGCGAAGGTACAAGTGCATTTCACGAACATGCAGCTGAACTGCTGAGGTTATATTACCGAATGGTATACTTCTTCCTTGACAAAATGCCTGGCACTAACGAGGATCACAGAAGGGACCAATGGATATACCGCAACGAAAACCTGTCAGCGAAGTACTTTCGGAGTACAAGTGCCAGCTTTCTAGGAAGAAAAATGCTGTCCTTGCTCTAGCTGCGGTGCAGGTAGAATGCGAAGAGTCCGAAGCTGTGTTATTTGAAGCATTCGGTTTGGCACGTCTGAAGGATCTTCATCAAGGCCTCTACGTTACGGACAATCCCAAATCGGCGACTGGTAGATACTTCGATTTTGTTTCTTCCGCTCGTTATGATCCGTTAGGAGAGTAGGCCGTATCAGTAAGTGTGTGTTTGTGTTCGTCAACAGACCATTCTTATGATGTTTAAGCACCAAGCGGCTATCGGCTTGATCTGAACGTTGGTTATTTATGTAGTGCTCCTTTGAACGGTAGTCTCTTTCTCTCTTCTATTATTTATGACTATTTCCTTCATTCATCTTTGAACCGTTGTATTGGGTTGTACTTTTCCGTGATTCAGTCTATGTTTTGTATGATGTATCACCTCGAATTGAGTCACTGGCACGCGACACTGTTTCAACTTTCTTTCAAGTCACTTGTAGTTATATTGCGCCCATGGCATAATAATATCGTAGCGGCGCACATGCGCCAATCCCCGCAGGATGAACGAACAGACCGTTATAACGTTATTATCGTATGGGTCCACGAACTTTCACGTCCATTGGACATTTGTTCATGTGAACACTATCAGTGACTAAGTATTGATAATCGGAAAAGTTTATGTTAAATCAAACCGGCCCGCGGGGATGTCCGTGCTTGCCGGTACTACTACGGGATGTCGGGGATTATGTAATTGCTCTCAAGCGTTTCGTCCATGGACTGCCATTCTCACGCTCAGATAATACTTAGTGATCGGCCGTTCAACGTTGACTCGGATGCCGCTTCAAGTTGTCGACTCAAGACATCGTTCGATCCCTCCGATCAGTGACGCAGGATGTTGAACCCCCTGCTCCAGGATTGTGTCTGCGGCCGCTCCTTCGGTGATCCCGGTGCCTTCAAGAGGCACGAGAAGAATTGCCGGAAGGGGAGAAAGCGTCTTTCGAGTGTGCTAGCGAGGGCAAAGGAGCTTTATCAGCGAAAAAAGACTCGCATCAGTGAATCTTCGGAAGCTACTAGTAGCTTTCCATTGCCGGATGAATCTGGGTCCTCGCCTAGTTTGCACGCAGAAGGATCAACTTCCAGTGTCGTTCAGGTTTTTTTTTTTTTTCATGCCCACGTACCGGTGACTGATCGCTGCAGAATGTTACACAGCACCCGCCACCGCCGTCATCTGAGGCCATTGAAAACGATGACGGAATGCCTATCGCGCAGCGTCGCCAGCGTCGGCTCAACCGACGCATACCCCTTCGCTTCAGGGACCCGTTACCCGAACCCTTGATGCCCCTTCCACCCCCACATGTCACTAGTACTACCCCGCTTTCCTCTACACCCACGCAGGACTCCACACCGGCTCGCAACACTGCACCTGCGACCGTCCCCATTTCTGACCCGCCTTCAACCACCGTGATGCAGGGCTTGGTCAATTCAGTCTCTTCGTCGATTCGGCACATTTTCCGGACACAGAAAAATAGATTTGGCCTATACCGCATTTACCATACCAAGTCGATTCCAACTCATGATCCCGAAGATCCCTTTTCAGTCGCAAACGAATGCGTAGACGGAAAAGTGTCGGAAGAGGAATGTCAGACTACTTCGGAAAACCCGTTCCATCCATATCCGAACGAAAATGCAATGCATTTGGGGGACTGGTATTGGAACCAAGGAGCCCAGAAGTCAAGGGAGAGTTTTCGAAACCTCCTCAACATCATTGGTCGCGAAGGCTTCCATTCAGACGAGGTCACGAGAACTAATTGGCGGGCTGTGGACAAGGCGTTGGGCCGCAATCAGTTTGATAATGAACCTGACTCAGGTAATTGGTTAGATGAAGACGATGGGTGGAGGCGCACGGCGGTATCGATTTCCATCCCATTCCATAGTCGTTTTCGGGATCCTGGGCCCAAAACATACCAAATACAAGACTTCTACCACCGTTCGTTGACGTCAATTATCCGCGAAAGAATGTCTGATGCATCATACTCGTCTCAATTTCACTATGACCCGTACGAACTTCGCTGGAATCCTCCGCACAAAGAACATGATGTGCGAGTATACGGAGAGTTGTACACTTCTGAAGCATTTCTCGAGGCTCACCAAAAGTTGCAAGAGTCACCTCGGGAACTTGGATGTGATCTTCCCCGGGTCGTTGTTGGGATCATGTTTTGGTCCGATTCTACTCATCTTACGTCTTTCGGAAACGCCAAACTATGGCCGTTATATTTATATTTCGGTAACGAGTCAAAATATCGACGGTGCCAGCCTTCCTGTAACCTGTGCTGCCATGCTGCATACTTCCAATCAGTGAGAATATCTCCTTGAGTAATTCGAACTAATAAAATATCATTTTCAAAGCTTCCTGATGACTTCAAGGACTTCGCGAATGAGTTTTCTACAGGCAAGGCACCGGGAGATTCATTTTTTACTCATTGCCACAGGGAAGCTTTCCACGAGCAGTGGAATGTATTGCTTGACCAGGAATTCTTGCACGCATACAAGCATGGTATCGTTATCAAGTGCTGCGATGGGATCACGCGCCGCTTCTATCCTCGTATTTTCACCTACTCGGCTGACTATCCGGAGAAGTACTAATGAAATTTGATTGTCGACCTGTCTCGCTAATTGTTTTTAAATAGGATCTTGATTGCATCCATTCGGAATCTAGGAAGATGTCCCTGTCCCCGCTGCCTGATACCACTATCAGAGGCAAAGAATTTAGGCTCACAGAGTGACATTGTTAGACGGCTGTCTCTCATCCGTACCAACACCCAAGAGAGACAGAAGAAGATTACTGCTGCCCGAAAGCTAATCTATCAGCAAAATTATGCAGTCAACAATACCCGGGTTGAGGCGCTTCTTAAAGACGAGTCGCTGGTGCCTACGTCGGTGTGTAGAACACTTATATGATTCAAAGTTGATTGTGACAATGCCATTTTCATAGAATGCCTTCCTCGAAAAGCTTCACGGAATGGACTTTGACCTTTTCTGTGCTCTAGTTGTCGATTTGCTACACGAGTTCGAGCTTGGAGTCTGGAAGGCGATTTTCACTCACCTCCTTCGAATTCTCGATAGTATGAAACAGAATGGACTCGGCGAGCTTGATCGACGGTAAGATTATTTGCACTGACGTATCTGATACCTGTATCTTCCTCATTTTCGAATCCAGCTATCGGCAAGTACCTAGCTTTGGACGCGATACCATCCGGCGATTTTCCCGAAATTCATCCGAAATGAAAAAAATGGCAGCGAGGGACTTTGAGGACCTCCTCCAGGTTTGTGTCATCCTCCTTTCTCAGAGCTCGGTTTTTTATTCCAAAGCACAGTGTGCCATCCCTGTTTTCAACGGGATGCTCCCTGAGCCGCACAACTCCAACGTGGTAAAGCTCCTCTTTCAGCTTGCTACTTGGCACGGCTTTGCAAAGCTCCGGCTACATACGGACGAAACCCTGCAAATCATGGACGATATGACAACTGTTCTCGGTGTCGAACTGCGTTCCTTTCAATCATACACATGTACTTCGTATTCTACCAAGGAACTCAAGCGAGAAGCCATGGGACGCTACCGACGCAAGATCCGAACAAAGGCTGTGAATGACCGACGTCCTAAAGAGAGTATACCTACTGCATGCACGCGTCAAGAGAAAACATTAAACCTTCAAACGTACAAGCTGCATGCACTTGGCGATTACACACGGACCATCAAGAGATTTGGTACTACGGATTCATATTCAACGCAGCCGGTGAGTCATTTCTTGAATCGGTCCTCATGTCTACAGCTGAAATCTGATTGCGTTACTTGGCCATGGTAGGGGGAGCTCGAGCATCGTGTCGGCAAGTCAAGATTTACGCGGACAAGCCGAAAGTCATATATTCAACAGCTGACCCGAATTGAACGGCGGCAAGCTCGCATCCGCCAAATACGTGCCCGCATGCGTTCATCCAAGTTTCCGCACGAAAAACTGCCCAATGCTCCCGAAGAACACCATCTCATCGGCAAATCACAAAACTACCCAGAGGATCTCAGGACTTTTAGCCGACTCTACTCGGAGGACCCGGCGGCAAAAGTAGGTCTTTCTATTACATATGTCGCAACCCTAGCATCTAACTAGGGTGAAAGGATTTCACATTGAAGCTGAGGAGGCATCTCCTTCCGCGAATCAAGCAAATCCACGCAAATGGTGCAGACTCAGAGATGCGCGCCGGACTTCCCATTTTACCTCTGGACATAGACGTTGCGAGCTTTGATTCAGAGATTGCATTGCATAGTCAGGTTCTATTCAAAAACGATCGAATCTACCGACATAATTTGATGCGGATCAATTATACCGCTTATGATGTTCGCAGGGCGCAAGATTCCGTCAATCCGAACACAGACCATCGGGATGTTATGCTTCTTTCCGAAACATCCGACCACCACGCCCATCCGTTCTGCTACGCAAGGGTTCTTGGCATATTTCACGCAAACGTCATTTACAATGGCCCTGGGTCGACAGATTACCTGCCTCGCCGCCTTGATTTCCTTTGGGTTCGGTGGTTTGAAGTTATCGAGAGTCATCAAGGGCAAGACGCTTGTAAGCTGGATGTTTTACGCTTTATACCCATGGACGAAGATGATGCCTTTGGTTTCGTCGACCCAGTGGATGTATTGAGAGGTTCTCACCTCATTCCTGACTTTTCCATGGGTAAGTTGCATCCCGATTGTCAAGCTAGGTCGAGAGCATCCAGGGATGCCCATGATTCAAGGCGGTACTACGTCAATAGGTTAGTGTTCTAGTAAATAACTTGGAGGCAGCTGATGTCCACTACATTTGTAGGTTTGTCGATCGAGACATGCTTTTGCGTTATTATTGGGGTATAGGTATCGGACATACGTATGCTCACGTAAAACGCGCTGGCGACGAAGAATCTCAAGGAAGCCCAGGGATTCGTGCTGCTGAATTTACCCCTCATGTCCAACCTGATTCTCAGCCCTTCACCTCTGCATCTCGCGAGGATGATAATTCAGCATCTGGTTCAGACTTGGACGTAGAAGACGGTTTGGATGATTTACATTCCAGCGAGGAGTCGGATGTGCAGGACCCTAGCGATGAGGATGATTCAGATGTATTAGAAATGTATTTCGGGTCAGACGGAGGATCCGATTTGATGGATATAGACGAATACTTATAGCCCATTTTCAAAAGAGTGGGGATCTATGTCTAATGCTCGTTTCCTACCCCTTTTGTGTCAGAACCACTTCTCGGCCTGATCTCAATGTAGCGTACAAGTAGTGAATACGATCCTGCTGTATTCGACTTCAGAAGCCCACACGTCCGTCGAAAACGATGATGACGCCAACGGTGCCGATTCGGAGCTCCATATCACCCCCCGAGCTCTGACTGCACTTAAAATCTCGTTGCGCGCCCACGGACTCCGCTTGCGCTTCCTCTACGGCTCCTGGGACACTTTCGACAGGCCCTTACCACCTGGTCCTCATGTCCGAGACCGTGTACCACCCAGGGAGCCTCCCGGGCTTGGTTCGCCTCTTGCGCGATGCGTGTTGTTTTTCTTCTAGTTTTGATGCTGGCCCTGGCTCTGGATCTCCTTCCAGTGACAGCGATGAGGGAGGACGCGCACACGCGTATGGTTGTCTTGTCGCGGCGAAAACGGTCTATTTCGGTGTCGGAGGCGGCGTTGCCGAGTTTATCCGGTGTGTCGAGTCGGTCGCGGGCGATGAACTAGAGCACGAAGTTGGTGGTGTGATGCGGCGGTGATCCTGTTGGTAGTGGCCGAGTGGAAACGATCTGGGAAAAGTCGACGGGCGTGAACAGAAGAGTGATGCGCGTACTACAATGGGACGCGCATAATTCAGGCTGACACAATACCTTACCGTAGGCTCACTTCGAGTGCCGACGCCCTTTCTTGTCTTCTTACTCTATTTCGCCCTCATCTCTTTGCCTTCGAGTCGATACCTCGCGGCTTCTTTCGACGCCCTGCGCTCCCGTTTCATGGCTTCTCAATCACAGCTTGCCAAAACCTTTCCCAGGCGCTCGACGTTCGTACGTCGTCACACTGTCCTTTCCTCAGCTGGATTCAGCACTGATCCATCTCTAGCGTCTGACAACACCTCCGACTCCCGATATCGTCCCAGGCATCCACCTCATCCGAGTTCAACCCGTGTAGCTCCATCGGTCACTCAACAACTCCTCACCAATCCGTCCAAACGTCATCCCAGCTTGCATTTGATTCCAGTATGTCTTGTGTTAGAATGCACGACTTAGTATTTTTTTGACTTTTGGCCAGACCTCCTTGAACAAGATTCGGAAATGCAACGAGCTATGGGTGACGATCTCAACTCCGAGACCGAGGGTAGGTTTCTTTACTTTAAACGTCACCAGCTCGATGTGACAACGCGATGACATCCACGCAACGGTGACGACTCGGACTCGACGGCGCGATGGGCGATGCGAGAACGAGGGAGATGGTGCCACGAGGGGACATGATGACGGAGACGAACGGTGCGTGCGCCCCCCACCTCTCTCAAAGACGCTCCTCCTGACGCCCCCTCGTCAGCGTCTGCAACGACGACGCGGTGACTCCGAAGCGTGAATGCACGCACCCTCACCGCAACATCAACATCGAGGAGACTTGACGACGGTACCAACGACAATACCACCACACCACAAAGGCGACGACAAGGACGACCATCTTTCCATCTCCCTCCCCCTCCCTCTCTCCCTCTCCCCTTCACCTACTACACGTCGGTCTCGTTCACGCTGCCAGCGCATCCTTCCTCGATGTGACAACGCAATGACATCCACGGTGACGACTCCGACTCGACGGCGTGATGGGCGATGCGAGAACGAGGGAGATGGTGGCACGAGGGGACATGACGAGGAGACGAACGGTGCGTGCGCCCCCCACCTCTCTCAAAGACGCTCATCCTCACGCCCCCTCATCAGCGTCTGCAACGACGACGCGCGATGACTCGGGAGCGTAAATGCGCGCACCCTCACCGCAACATCGAGGAGACTCGACGACGGTACCAATGACAATACCACCACACCACAAAGACGACGACAAGGACGACCATCTTTCCCTCTCCCTCTCTCCCTCTCCCCTTCACCTACTACACACTGGCCTCGTTCACGCTGCCAGCGCATCCTTCCTCGATGTGACAACGCAATGACATTCACAGTGACGACTCCGACTCAACGGCGCGATGGGCGATGCGAGAACGAGGGAGATGGTGGCACGAGGGGACATGACGAGGAGACGAACGGTGCGTGCGCCCCCCACCTCTCTCAAAGACGCTCATCCTCAC
>JBBPOK010000304.1:0-36189 GCA_038091415.1 Leccinum variicolor
TCTTCCAGTTTCCTGGGTCCTCTGAGTCCTCGCTCTCCGCCTCGCAGGCGCCGTAGGCCGTGAGTCTGTCGATGAGTGCGATGTCGGTCAGTTTATGTTGACGGTTGCGGATAAAAACGGTCCGAGCGAATGGAGGTGGAACTCGTCCTCGGAAATGGGGCACGCGAAGGCGCACCACGGGTATTGGCGTGAAAACAGACTGGTACGAGCAAAGAGACAACCAAGGCCAGAAGGAAACGGACCGGGTTCAGCGGAGTGGAGCGGACAGTGCGAAAGGTGACTCGGACTCCGACGTACGACGTAACACGTTGGAACTTAGTGAATCTGTTCTTCTTCGATGTCGTGTCGACTGCCGAAGTGTTTAGTCGCAGCGGACAATGATCCAACTACAATTGTCCGGTGTGAGTGACCTTTACAGTAAACAAGGTAGTACGTGCGTGAATTTCGTGGGGAAAATGAGTGTCACGTAACATAGATTTGTTTGTTTCTAAGGCTTTTGCCAAACAAACACTTTGCATTCCTTCGCAGACCGTCATCGATACACACATCAGACGGGATCGGTTCTAGTGGGCGGAGAACGTTCTTCCACTCGGTCTCCCTGGTCACTTGCAGATGGTCAATATCACCATGACTCCATGAAACATGTACCAGATCTCAATTTTCAAAGGAATGAGTCTGACTTTGCTTCGTATTCGACCTGGCAGTCAGTGCTTTGTGTCTCGTTTAACATGGATAGGTCTTATCTTATAACACGATGGGGGTGAAATTATATGTGTACGTATGACCTCTGAAGATTCCTCTTTTTTCCGTCGACCTAGATGCATTCCTTCTGCGGTGACGAAAGGAGAGAAAACATAGTACACAAAATCAGGATGAATCTGTAAATGATGTAGAGCTCACGGACGTGAAAGCAAGTCGCAGACTCGTAGTACATAAATAAATTAATCAGCCATGCAAGCGCATCATCGTCCTCTACTCTCCCAATCGTCAAACACTGCCCACTGGCAAGTTACTCCCGAGCTCCGTCCAAAATGATTCCCCATTCAAACCTGCCGCCCATCTGCATTGCCTCCCAACATTTCGAGTTGAATCACGTCCGATTCGCCCGCATACTCCTCCATACTCTGATCCTGCACCGGAGCATTGTCTGCAAATGCTATTGCAGACGCAATCGTACCTCGACTGGCGAAGGGTTGCGAAAATCCGAAACCTGTGTCGACCCCCCGGCGGCTGTCTTGATCGTACAGCTCCCGGATGCCGATGATGAATCGAGGCACCATGGGAAACAAGGGTACATAACAAAAGAAGTTGATGAAGAGAGTTATAATGGGGCTCGACACGATTATATTCAGTGGTAATGCACTGAGAATGATGGTGAACATTGTTCCAACATTTTATAGACAAAAAAGCCATCGAGTTATTATGATGAGTCGAATTTCGAAGACGGACATACGCAATGAAATAAACAGCTCCATCTCTGATCAACACTTGCAGGTACCGGTTCGGCTGCCACTGCTTGGTTGCTCTATACATCTGAACTGACTGCTTCAAAGTTGAAATAACATTGAGAAGTAAAAGTGTAAAACTGAGAGAATACCGTGGGAGTGAAAAATACACATAGACAAGGAATGGTAGTTTGCTGGAAGTGTTGCAAAAGGGGATGTCAAGAACTTGGGCAACCGTAACTAGAAAAGAGATGAGTGGAATATCAAATCAAAATAATGCCAGTAAATACATACCTATGAAGGCGGCGGAGCTAATACCTGCGTAAACCAAATAAGTAATGCCTTGAAGTATTAACATAAATACAAGGAGCCAAAAGATTCTTTTAGATCGGTGCCACATTGCGTAGACTCTGAGCACCATGACCCCTGTAGTTGAAATCATAGTCAGAAGAAACAGGATCAGTCAATGTGCACAGTAGCTCACAATCAGCAGCAGTAAGCCATTTTGAATATGACCAATTGGATATCAGAAAGACGACGAGACCTAGATGTGTTGTCTTATGCTATTGTAATTAGAAGGGGAAAATGTGTCTTACACCTGGGGAATTCCTATCTGTTCAGTTTCAGGCAAGTAGAATTCGGACACTTACAACTATCAGGATACAGTTGTCAACAATAAGCAAAGGGAAAGACGAGAAAACTTACTTCCTTGGGACCGGATAAAAAGGTACTACCCACTATAGAGTCAGGTTAGCCTGGCAAACCTGCAATTGAATACAGACATACCAAGGCCATTGGCACTTTGTTGTTACAGAATCGAAGTAAGTGATGTAATATGAAAACAATTGAGTTACATACACAGTCTGATAGATACCAAGATAGCGGACCTATAATTGAATTGTTGGCTGAATTGAACTCATGGATAATCTGTTTCCAATCTTTACGCACCAACACAAACATTGTAGAGACCCAAGACCATGGTCTGCACTGCGCACGAGACTGAGATGTTTGGCACTAACTTGGTCATGGCTTTCTTTCATACCCAAATATAGTCCACCTTCGGATATCATCAGCTAAAAAAGACAGAGATAACACGAACATACCTCTCTCGAAAAGGTGAGAACTACAATGTTGCAACAATTACTTCATTTCGAGAAGAATTCTACGTATGCTACTCACAGTAGTCATATATAACGACCGTAACTTGAGCCACTGCAACGACCTATAAGATCAAATGCTCGTCCGAGAGAAACGAAAGATTTCACCAAATATGTAGTCATTCATCTGGAGAAATTGTACCACAGACTGTACGTCAGACGACATGGTAGTTCGAGAGCAAGGAAGGATCGAGAAGAGGGAAATCGCCAACGCTGTGGAGGTTACTTATATATCACCCTGGGTGCGCTTCTCAAATATAAACAATGTCGCTGATAGGTTGGTCGAGTTGAAACGTTGTAGGACCGTGCATTTGAGTTCATCTGATCTCATCGTGTACAGAAGTGCATCAATTACGCCCAAGTGCAAATTACCACAGTCATTCCCGAGGTCATGCAACGGCCAATTTTGATCAAAAATGGACACCGAGAAACGCCGTGGCGCGTACCCCCAGGGATATTGATCATTCTCAACCACCGGGTGCATCCTATTGGTGGCGAGAAGAGGGTAAGGTCCACCCCCCACAATATGAAAATGCGGGACGCGCGCGCAAGAATGGGTGCACGATATGCAGTGTTTGAGGCAGTAGTGTGGGCTACGTTTGCACAGCCATGGCTGTGATCAGGGATCCAAAGTGGCTCACCACAAAATTCGTTCGTACGAGTCTATGCGAGGATGAAAATCAGTTCTGCGCATAGTCGCGCAGGTCGATCTCTTTCTTCTTCAGAAAGTTGCATGCGGCGCGTACTATGCACTAAACAAGTAAAACGTAACGCCCAATTCTTGGTTGTACGTACATCACGTTTCCCCCGTTTTGATCGCCTTCCAAAAGGCAGCCTTGTAAATATATCCGAGCATAGACTGATCGTTACTCGTGTAGCTCGTCTCGATCGTCCGCTCGTCCTGCCAGAAACAATGCTTAAAAGCAGTGTTGGACGAAAGAAAGGGAAACGTACGCTCAACTGAAAACCTATCGCGCGTGCCAACGCCTTGACCTCTTCTAGATCTAGCTCTATCGACGGGTCGTTGGTATTGTTGTTCTCGAAATGCCATAACAAGGGGCCTTGGATAAGGAGAATGGTCATGCACGATCGACGATAAGTATATAGTCCAAAAGAAGGACGACATACCGATGTTGATCCAAACGCCGCCCGGTGCGAGGATGCGATGAATGACGCGAAGATAATTCACAATGTTCTTGGCCTACAATGAGAGGGGATGAGGGGGATTGTGAGGCCCGGAGGAGCAACGTGGACGTACAGTATCAATGAAGAAACAGGTGAGCACGGCGTCCCATTGTCCGGCATGAGGCTCGCTGTCGTCCGTGTCTTCTGCACCATATATCTCTTCAAAGTCCCCTGGTATGCAGTTTCAGCATGCACGCACAGATAGGCCCGAGCACTAGCGTACCGGCTACCAAGGAAAAGTCGGTTCCGGGTGGTAGATCAGATGGGAGGACGTCTGGAATTTTGACGGCTCGCAACAGAGCGTCCCTATTAGGGATGTTTGAGAATGAGTGTATATACGGGTATATGGTGTGTTCCCCGATCGTCTCCGTCCTTGGGTATGTGTGAGGTAAATTAGGCCACGAGAAACTCGAAAGCATACTTGTTCAGAATGAAGTACGAAGCGAGGAGCATGTAATGAGAAAACTCGTTTCCTTGACAAGCAAAGCCTGGTGGACTGGGTCAGTATCGTTCCCCGAGTTCGGATAGCGAACCCGTTCAACCAAGCTTTGCTACGTCATATGCCAGTCTCCCCAACCCTGCTCCAGGGACGAGCACTCGGATCGTTGTCCTGCAGCGAAAAAGTGAACAACACGCTCAATCTAGTTGAACGATTGATATGACCTATCTCTGCCCTCAAAATACTCTTCGAGGACCTCTTTCAGTGGTTCGTAGCTCCAATCGCGTTCCGCTTTCCCCTAAATGCGCATCGATCACGGACCAGGAACGAGCACTCGAACACGGAAACACGCACGTCTTCGCTCCAATCGCGAACAAATTGCTTGAGCGTGCTCCTCAGCTTGTCCATATCAAAGTCCGTACCACGTCCATGTGCATGCCCATGCGATTTCCTCGGATCATTCGTCTTGACGTGCGCGTGACTGTGCGTGTTCGACTCTGAGTGCGCCGCCGAGACCCCGTCCACCTGCGTCATATCCTCGTCCCCGTTCTCTCCCGCGTGCACGTCATGTCCGAATATCTCTGGATTTGCGACGATCTTGCGTAGAAAGTCGGCATTGGCGAGGATGGCTGCGTCGATCGCCTGTAGCTTGCGTCTGTAGCCGATCGCGTCGAGTAAGGCCTTGTCAGCCTGTGGAAGCGTGTACAGGTCTTTTCGACGTCGATTGTTGGCCGTCAGCTGCGGGCGCAAACCAAGATAGGGCGGGCGCAAGGCAAGACGAAAACGGACTGGTCAGCGGTGTGTCGTCATTTGTGTAGAGATTACATACCGAGTGCTGAGCGTACTGCTGAAAGGTGGCGACGACGTTGGAAAAGTGAATCTGTTCTTCTTCAATGTCTTGCTCAGAGAATTTGGGCGACATGATGGTGGTGATGAGGTATCATAATATCTCCTTCGGAAGTCGGCTCTCGGTGCCAAAAGTAACGTCCAAGTAATAAATTAATAACAGTTGGCTTTTGTTTGTTTCTAAAGCTTTTGCCAAACAAACGCCTTACCTCACTTACCACCATGGTAATTTCACCCCAACACATGAAAGACCCAGCTAACGAACCCTTCATAGGCGCGTAATGAAGAAAAGGCCCAGTCCATGCTCTACCGCTTCCGCGAAGCCCAGGCGGCAGAGCTGGGCCTCGGCACCCGCGGTGACAAACGACCCAAGATGGCCAGCGCATGCAAAAGTCTGCGCGAATGTGAACGCTGGAGAGGTGAAATCCTACGCGAGATTAGTAGAAAGGTGTCCAAGATTCAGGACTGTACGTTTTCTCCACGTTCCCGGTCGCTCACTTAAACATATGTGTGTCAGCCGGTCTGACCGACTACGAGGTGCGCGACTTGAACGATGAGATCAACAAACTGCTGCGCGAGAAGCGGCATTGGGAGAACCAGATCATCGCTCTCGGAGGTGCCAACTACAGACGGAACGTCGCCATGCTTGACGACGACGGCAAGGAAGTGCCAGGAACCAAGGGATACAAGTCCGTTCTCTCGTTTTTTTACAGTCAAATACACGAGTAGCTGACCCGTTTCTTGATACACCTAGGTACTTTGGTCGCGCCAAAGAACTCCCCGGTGTCCGCGAGCTCTTCGAAAGTCGAAAAAAGGAAGAAGAAGAAGAGAGCCAAGCAGTGGCATACTACAAAAAGTTCATGAACCAAGGACCGGCGTACTTTGGGGACCTGGACGAAACCCAATCAGGGAACGATCTGATCGAGTACGAGAGGGAAGCGGAAGAGGAAGAATGGCGGGAAGGACACCTGCATATCCGGGAGGCGCTCGGCATTCCTGAGGATGAACCTATACCCGATTTTCCGCGCAGTCCCAACCATTCCACGTCAGCTACTCCGTCCGAATCGCCGCCTTCCAATGCACCATCAGGTGCAAAGCGGAAAGCCGATGGCGATGTCAGCATGGCAAACGAGGACGACCCTCCTCCCGAAAATAACAAACGAACAAAGGCGGGTTCGGCTCAGCAACAGGTCGTACCAATTGCTGCACCAAATTCGATGCAAGCCAACGCACAACTTGCAGCGTCGTACATATCCTTTCTCTCACCAGAGGACCTGCTACCGCCGAAAATACCGACGAGAGAAGAAATGGAGGGTGTGTTGCTCAAACTACAGAAAGAAGCGCTGGTGAACGAATATTTCGGGGAGGACTCGTAATTGTATTTTACGCATTTTCATTGTATCTGATGTCTACGCAACCAGAAAGCATCCGCCGTCTTGGCACGAAAAACTCAACTCAGATCCAAGATAGGGGACTCGAGGGGGTTCAGGGTTTGGTCCCGTCTCGACTTTGGGGCCTTGACGACCAAGTCTGCTTGTTGCCTGCAAGAAACGAACGAGTCAAATCCAAACTACAAACTTGACGTCTTTCACAACTCACAGTCGCATTCGCAACAGCAGTTTGCCATTCGTGCTCTCGATGTCGGCTGCCGTCTTCAAGGCGTCTTTATACAGCTCTGCGCGGTGATCTGTCTTCTTTGCCTTCAAGATCTGCGGAGGGTAAGTCGATCATGCAAGCCGTCTCCGTGTTGTGCTCGTTACCTTGTTCTGGCTATCTACCCGCCCCTGAATTTGACCGCTCTGAATGAGCGCGACCACTTCCCGTTCGACCTCTTCGATGCTCCAACCAAAGGCCAGCGCCATGCGGTCGAGGCGGATTGTCTCGAATGGTTGAAAGTAGAGCACGACGGCAGTGTGTCTCACGTGTTGAGTGACGTCGTTCACGTGTACGCCCAGATGTATGTCTATGTGATGTCTCGTCTGTTTCGCTCAGCGTCGCGTTTGGACAAGCAGACCAAAGAACGGTTATCTCACCGAGTATCTAGAGAGGATATCGAGTGTCGTCTTGAAATCGCTGGACATGTATGCTTGGATGAGGTCGCGCACGTAGGGCTCCTGCTCGATGTATGCAGAGAAGACGGGGCTCTGGAGGAGCTGCGACTTGATAGCAGAGCGAGACAGGCTCGCGAGCGCACAGAGGGTGCCATATATCGCGATATCGGCCGGGGCGACGAGCTGTCGAGGTCATTCCTCAGTCATCGTATAAAAGCATCTTCCATTCTTACCTTTCCGATCCAATCTCCGAGTTGCTCGGGAGGACCGAGTCGTAAGAAGAGCGAAGCAGCCTTCTCGTAATGACCCGCTCCGAGATGCGACAGAGCCATGGCGAAATCGAGCTTGGATTGTACCTGATCGCGCTCGGGGCTGGGCTTCTTAGTCGATGGCTGGGGGGCACCGGGCTCTGCAGCGCCAGCGGCCGCTGCTCCAGCCGCGCTTTCTAACGCGCCGTCTGCCTTGTACACGTACGACGAGATGTGCATATAGTTGCGTTGCTCAATCACGAGCTGGTACGACATGATCGATCGATCATCTCCACACCAAGGCCATACAAACGTACCTCCAGCACAGAAAGACACATTTCGAGCACGTGGTGACTCGTCGAGCAGAACTCGCGCGATTTAGTCAGATGTTTCAACGCCGAAGCGAAATCGCCCGTGGCACGGTGATACTCGCCGAGATCCCTGTGGGCCATCTGTAGTACATGTCAATCTCGTTCGAACGCGTGGAGGGACGCGCAGACGCACCCGTATGCTCTCCTTGATCATGTTGTTCGTGTACGTCTTGAGCTCGACCTCGAGCTTGGTCCGCTCCGCCGCGTTTTTCTTGGTCGTCTCCTCGGCCCAAGCTGCGTTCACGACGACGACCTCGTTTGCGGGTGGTAATCCATGGCCCTCTGGAAGCGTTGCGGCGCTCGCGTATGCTGCCAAGGCCGCCTGGACGAGCGAGGGGTCGCGGAGGCGGTGGATGTGCGCAAAGGCGAGCTTGAGCGCTTGCGGTGCGATGGCGGGGCAGGATGCGGTGACGGAGAGGAGTCGGTCGACGGCGGTCCGGCCTGTGCGCGGTCGGTCAGTCGGTCGGGGAGAGGGGGAGAAGGTGGCTCACCTGTGTAAGAGGCGATGTATGCGTCGAGATCAAAGGGATGTGCGTCGTCTACGGGCCGAGCGAGCCGTCGTCTTTGTTGCTGTGTCCACTGCGGTGGAATGTCCGATTCGATCGGGTCAACTTCCATCATCATCGTTGGCGTTCAACCGAGGCGATGGACGTCAGGGGTGTCGGACATTCAATTCTGCCATGTCCTCTTGGTCGAAATTCTCTCTCAAGGGCACTTGGCACAGTTGGTAGCGCGCACGCTTCGCATTGAAGACTGCGTGAGGTCGTGGGTTCAACTCCCACAGTGTCCATTCGTTTTTGGCTCGCAGGAGCATGCTGTTTATTTTTCATCAAAGTTCATATAAACTGTATCTACTCGAAACGTTTCCAAGCATGCTTTTCGTACTCTTTCGGCTTGGCTTTGCGTTTCGTCGGCCTGAAAGGCATCTCAGTGCGGACTTGCAGACGATGGAAGGAGCACTCACAGTACAGGGACACGTGGCTCGATCAATGCTCGTTGTTGAAGACTCACGAAACGATCACGGAACAAGTTTCCCTCAGGCTATGACATCGTACAGTCAGTCAAAAGATGCACGCCTCATCGTGGCTAGACACATGCCTTGAGATTCCTCAGGTTCTCGCTCAGATCTTCCCCAATTTGCACGACAATGTCGTTTGCAGGCACACGGTGCTTTCCGAACCGTTGGCCAGCGAGACCTCGTCGCAGCTTGAGCCGAAGAGAGAGCTGCCGTGCCAGCCGGGTTTGTTGTTGGATTTCTGCAAGCTTTGAAAGGTCAGAACGCATCCCTTTGACCAGGTTGATCGAATTCAAGATGCGTTTTCGGATGGCTTTATCGGCAAGAGCATATTTCTGTGGTTTGTTAGTCATTGTTGCGGTCCTCGTCTTTGAGGCCCTCACCTCTGCCTTCTGCTTGGCGATGCGAGTACGCTGTTGTTTGCTCTTCTTCGTTGATGGTTTTTTCGGTACGACGGCGGGCGTGTCGACCTTCATCTCTCCATCATCCTTGATCTCGTCAATGGCCATACCAGCAGGGACGCCCTCCATCGCATCGTCTGCAGCAAACTCGCGCGCCTGCTCGATCTTTTTCTTAGCTTCCATAAGACGATCTGCCTCTTCTTGTCGCCGTCGCTCGACTTCATATGCTTCCATGAGGAGTTCCTCATGTGCCCGCACCGGCGGATTGTAAGACGCCCCCGGATGAGGCGCAGACACTGCAGGCACCTCAATCATGTCACGCGGGTGCTCGAGCTCGGGTTTCTGTTGTCGCCGTGGAGAAGAGAAATGAGCACAAGGACTCAAAAAACCGCAGCGGACAGGAGAAAAATACCTTGATCGCGCGCTTTCGCCCCTTCTCTATCCCATCAGGCACGCACTCCTCATCGACGACCGCCACTGCAGCCGTCCATAGATCGTGCGTCCCGCTCTCCCGGACGGCGTGCGATACTTCGATAGCAGCGCTCCCCGCGCCGAACTCGGTCGGGTCCATGACGGCGTTGAGCGGACCCTTACGCGGCCGCTTGGCGATCCGCAACAATCTCTCCTTGTCCGCGGGCGACAGGCGTTTCTTCGTTCCGGACGACGACGACATCACGCGCGATACGACGGCAGGCACAGCGGAGCGTTGTGCGAGGATTTTGGTAGACATCAGCTGTGATTTTGAGTATCGGGGAAGCGAACGGCGAACTGTAAACGCGGTGAAACGCAGAGATGCGAGTTATTTTCCTACGATCAACGAGATAAGAATCCGAAAACGCACCTTGTGCATCTCCCTTGGTGTCTATGACGAACAGCTGATCGTCCGTATGCTTTTGCAATGGTTTGCTACATCGGAGAGACGGGAAACGAGGGCGCATCGATCAGCATCTTTCATGACGTTTCGAAAACGAAGATAGTTTTCGTTCTTGTGGAAAGCAAGCTCACCCGACAACGCGTTCCTCGGTACGGAGATTCTCCAATCCTTCCTCGACGGATTGGATGTCGATGTTTTTCCGCCATGCGCGTTTGCCTTTGCGACTCGCCTGCGAGAGCTGGGAAGGCGCCCCGAGTGCGGATTTTGATAGTTTTTTCGAAGGTGCATGCGAGGACGGTTTGGACGGGCTGGCAGGCGTGGTCGACGTCATCTCCGCGCTGGAGCTGGTTTATGCCTGCCTTGATCTTTTTTTTTTTGCTGCTCACACTGAGCTTGCCTGCAAAAAGAGTAAGAGTTACGTAATCATTAGTATGGCCCGGGACACCCCTGGGGCCCTACCACTACTCTCAAGTACATCCATGTAAGTATACAACAGCCCTACGGGCACACCTGGACCCACTGCACACCATACTTCTGGACCCAAGACGGGAACTCGCGGTCACTGGGTGCATTTCAAGTCGCTGGATGAACGTGTGCAGACATTACCAAGCTCCGAAATACTAGATCCAGACTGGAATCCTGGGCTGCTCGAAGGCCTCCAAAATCTCGGAGGAGGATTCGAATGACATAGAACTTTGTGTTTTACGATGGCGGTCCTACACTGTCCTCCACATTCTGACTGTCATTTATGCCCATTCAGATCATCAATCGTTGACCGGAATAATGAGATCCGTAAGTACCCATGATCTGCTGCATCGTTCCGTGACTACGGGTGCCCTACATTGAAGATTAATAAGTAAACGTAAAGGCTTTGGTTTCTTCCCACTAAATCATGCGCTTTTCATTATCATTATCCACAGCCATCTTTCCACTGGCTATTTTTGCCGCTGCAGCACCCAAGTCGGTGATCAAAATCCATCATCCTTGCCAACCTTTTCCTCGATGATCTCATCTATGGCCAAGCCCACTGACACCTGCGACGACGTCGACCGCTCCACGTTATATACCGGCCCACGAAACCAATGCACGCCCCCGTACACTGGAAAGTAGTACCACGCGACCGCAAGCAACATCACCCCGCCCAAGACGAGCGACGTATAGTTCATCGACGCTGCATCCGGACCAGGGTTGGTCGGGAAACAGAACATGACGAGCATGAAGACCATAAATGTGACCCCAATGGCAGCGATAGGAGCACCCTACATGATATGGTTAGATACAGATACGCGCAGGCTAAATGGAACTCAACCAATGCCCCGAGCGAAAAAGGACCAGGTTTGAAATTGTTGTCAAATATGAACCTTGCTGCGATAGGCACTATGTACGCCACGTAGAAAGCCGCTACAGAGGCCGTGAAAACAGCATTGATGGCTGAAGGGCCCAAAAAAGCGAGCAGTCCGACGAGGAGTGCGAACAGGCAATCGAACACTACTGTGTTGACGGGTGTACCTGTGTACGTATTGATCTGGTAGAGGATGTTCGACAAGGGAAGAGCGCCGTCCCTGGCAAATGCAAACGACTGCCGTGATGCTACAAGTACTCCAGAGGTACACAGCATATATCTGAGAGCAGTGTGAAGAAAGCGAAACGAGCAAGAGCAAATGACCTACTGGACTAATATGACGAACGACCATATTACCAGCGTCCATGATGATCCGAACGAATTCAGTAATATCTGGGCCATTGGCTGGTTACTAGGGGTATTAAGGATCTCTGAGAGGTCTGGTCCCATGCAGAATGCTAGCATCACGTTGATGACTGATGTCTACGTGAATCCCTCATGTTATGCACAGGTAATCAAAAACTCACCCCATCCTAGAACACCTGCAACTACAATGGAACTAATATTCGTGACAATGATGTTGGTTCCGGGTATGAGACTAAGGACAAACCTTACTATCCCCCAAGGGGCAGCTACCGCAGGGTTGTGTGACTCCTCACTGATATGTATTACTGAGTCATAACAACCTAGGAAGCAATAACGATGAAGATCGAATAGACAGATTAAGCATAGGATCGAGCTCACAAATTGTCCATAGAGGCGGCAGTAAACCGATAATGAACGCAAGACCGTCTGGCCATGCAGAAGCTACCAAAATGAATATGACAACTTGCGAATATTAAATCAGGTACTACTCACAGTTCGTGAAATTCCCAAACACATAAGAAGCCGGATTCTTCAACTCTTTCGGCGTCGCGATCGGCAGAGCGACGATGACCACCAAACAAAGCCTACCCTCATTTCAGTACATCGCTATAAAGGAGTAAAACCCCAACTCACAGTATGTTGGCAAATACATATAACGTCTGGAGCCTCGCAATCAACTTGGTCCCGAAACTGCAAATAATGGCTTCGCTGAGGATGAGTGCGGAGAAGACCCCACTGTTACATAGTCAGTCACGGCCAATATCGAGCGATACTGGTGAACACTCACTAGGATTGACCGTTTGTGAAAATAAACCGCCCACCAGAACCTATGTCAACCGCGGCACCAATCTGAACAGCACATGCCCAGTTAACCGAAGCTTGATAAATTAAATTCATCCATGACGGCTTCAAAGGCAATATGAAAGATGGTCTTCCATACCTATTCCAGTGACCATACCGATCGTGTTCGCATCTGTAGTTGGTTCTTGAATATTAAATCGCCGGAATCAAGGGAAACATGCATTCGGACTTACATCCGACGATCCAACACAAAATGTTGCGATACCGTGGGGACGATAGGGTGTACGTTATATAGTACAGCTGTGAAACCCAACGTTAACTCTTTCGATTGATATGGCAGGGCACGCACCCCTCCTGATGTGGGTGTCGATGATGCGAGTTCTGCCATTGACATCCCGATACACAGAACGAAACAAAATCCTATGGCCCACTAGAAAGGGTTAAAGAACAAGTAATGTGAGCGAGATGTATCAACATACGCCCCACACCATCGACACAGCCCCTCCATTCGATACCGAAAATGGAAGCAGGACCCTGCAAGATGAAACAAAAGTTCAACGTTGAGAGATGACAGACATGGATACGAAGCCATCGGGACGTACGATATCGATGGTAGAACTCCATAGAAAGCAAACGCGAGTCCGAACACCTACCGATAATACCGTTGTTTGAGATGCAGCGGCCACATGCATCAGTATCCGAGTCCAACCCACCTCGAAGGGTGTGAATTCTCGCTTGAGCTCTTGTTTATATCCCAGACTCGCGAGTAGAACTTCATCCGAGGTTGTACGAGTGGACGCCATGGTAAGCGCGAAAGGACCAGCGAGTGACGGTGCAGTATCAACACTTCTGTTATAAATACTTGATGATGGCGCTAGAAGGACATGATTGTCCACGGAGATCACCAGAGATAACGACCCTGAATTGAACTGTCGTAGTTACGGCCCATATCGTACGAACGTCAAGTTGAAATGGCCCGGGACCACACCATATGAAGCTTTGGAGCGGGAATACCTCATTGGGACCGCACAGCATGCCCAGAAACGACGCTCAGCGGGGATGTCATATCAATGAATTGCACGACGAAGGGAAAAATATTGGTCTGGAAATGTTCCAACCTATCTCAACTAGAATGTACTAAGATTGAGTAGTGGGGATTTACAAATCTACAGACCGCTGTTAGGAACAGTGCCGTAGATGCAACAGAGATAATGGCCTACCCATTATACAACCATGCAAGGGTGTATTAGACGGGATAGAACTGGACACTGATAGTCGTTCACGAGGGTAACTTTGACAAATAAAGAAACCGCTTAGTTGCAACGCATGAGTAATACTCCGTGAATTTCGATCGCTGCGGAATTATGTAAGGTGGATGAAAGAGCTCGGAGGCTTTGCGGTCCACCGTGCTTCTGGGTCCGTCGAGCGAGCTGCGAGGGCTGGGTGGGTACCGAGCAGGTCAGCGAGCGAGAGGGCCAAGCAAGTACAACGGACGATAAGAAAAGGCCGTTGGAGGTCACCAGGACTGCGGGAGCGAAAAACGAAAGCGGCCTTTCAAAGGCCGTACTGGTTGCGAGCGAGCGAGCGAGCGGCTCCGGGCTCCCTGCCTAACGAAACTGATAACAGAGACTTGACTTACTTAAGGATCAAGAAGATGAGAACCCCATCAAAATGGGCCGCCAACAAAATGATATGTAATGTATCGAGTGCACTGCCGCGCAGACTTCGTGTATGTAGTAGCGCGGGAAACCATGTACCACTGCATCAGCACATCAAGTAAGGCAAGCGAGGCCGAGGCACAGGGAACGCGGCACGACGAGTTGTTATCGCCGAGGAGATGTGAGTCTGGGCTGCGCGAAATGGTTCCCAAAGCGGAGTCAGTGTGCAAGGGAGGGTAACGTGGGCTGTCAAACTCATTTGCTACGTCCGTCGGTCGTCTCACCATAAGGATTAAGATCGCGTTAGACCTGGTGTCGGGACGGTACGCAGATGAACGAGCAAGGGGGCGTAATGGGTGCGGTTTCGAGTGTGCGAAAGCTGTCGCAGTAGGGCTACCGCTACCCCGACCGTCACCCTCCAGGGCCATTTAGGTGAGCCTTACCAGACAGAGGGAGTTAATACGATCATTGACCACGAGGGGGTATACTGGCAGAGACCCTCCGGGAGAGTGGTCGTGATGTATGGCAGAAGGCTGGTGGTCTCATTGAGTTTAAAGTAACCCGGAAAATTGACGGCAGCGCCTGCGGCGGAAGTTGGGGGTATGAAAAGTGAGGACACGGTCTGAATCGTGAGTTCCGATCGCGGCCGCAAAATGGGTCCTGCCTACTCAAAGTAATCAGGCGATGAACCAATGCTACAGCTCACGTTCAACTGTGAATTAGGACACGAACCCGATGCCAAGAGAACGGCGAGAGGATGAACGACGCGACTTTGGTGTCGCGGGGTGAGAGTCTAAGGATCGAGGTGGTGGAGTGACGCAGCAGTACTGATTCACCGCTGAAACGACGCGGTCCAGTCAGAGACAAACGACGCGACGTGATCGGCTCCAATGACGGGCCTCGGATAGATGTGTTGGCGTGTCGTGGGCATGGCTCCGCGTCAAATTCGGTCCATATCGGGTGGGGAGGGCATCAGTTCGAGTTGTAAGAAGGGGGGTACTTGGATGTTTGCTCGTGGTCGTAGAAGGGGTCCTGCTCGAGTGGGCAATGTCGAGGGTGGTTTCGTGGAAGGTGCCCGGTAAGTAGTAGGGAATGCGTGATTGGTTGTACTTGCGCTGAGATTGTCCACGACTTGATACGACATTGGAGCCGGAACGAAACGGTGACGATGACAGGCCTCGTTGGAGAATCACGCGTATGCTGTCATTCGTCAGAGAGGTTCATACAGTTCAGTATCCCCGCAAGTGACATTCCGACTCGGAAGCCATAGTACCAGCTCCCGACAGACGAAAGGCCCGGAGCCAATATGAACTATACCAAAAATTGATTTTCTGTAAGTAGAAGCCATTCCACCGGGAACCCGTCCTAAGAAACCTTACCTAGAGCCGCCATTGCCAAAACAATAAAAGAGAAATCAAGACGAAAGAGAAGGAAAAGCTCCTAATGTCAATCTACCCACGCCACTGCCAAACGGATCCCGCCGGTACCGGAAGACTCGGAACACGAGTTTCCCCCCCAAACCTGTCGGGTCCAGGAATGTTCTGGCACCGGAATCGTCAAGCTTACTCGGACGATCATACCGTAACAATCCCATTCCTATCTTCTTGACTTTTAGATAAGCTCCACACCGAGAGCTCGTCCAAGTGAGTCTTTCGGAATGGTTGGAAAGTTGGAAACGACAAACGACTTGCCGGTGATCGGCCACATCCACTCACCGATGAGTCAACCGTTAACAGACACTGGATACCGGGTCGCGTATCAGTCCATGCATGACGTGCAACTCAGACCCAGACTCCAGGCAGCCGTTCCTGTGACGATGCAGGCTGCGCAAAACGATCAGACTCGGACACTTTCAACCACAGCCGGCGAAGACATTTGAACAAGCAAGGCTTAGCAAGCACCTCCTCGGGGCGCTCAGGATATCAACATGTCGTCTATTGCAAGCGAACACGCACGACGGGGAACACTTTGAATTCCGCGACCGGAAGCTTTCTGAGCGGCGGGAGTACTAGTGGTTATCTCGCTCCTAATACATATCAACACGTACAGGCACGATCAGTCGACACCAGGGACCATCGTCGCGTCTTATACGGAGGGAGTTGTACCGCCTACCGATCACTCATCGAGGATGTGGCCAGGGGTGAACTTGACAGAACTTTTTCATTTTGGTGCCGTGATTCATGACAAAGGCCGGTCAACTTCCTGCTCTCGTCGCGACCGGGTTGATTGGATCTAGAACAATCGCATCAGAGAGGGCATCGGTGAATGTGCGCTGGTACCGGGAATCAAGAAACGGATGCGTAATTAAAGTCGTCATCGAACACGGCGACACTTATATCAACTGTACTTCGAGTTTGCAATTTACTCATGACAACCAACCCAAACGTGGTATCGACTACAAGGAACGATGACATCTACGAATGGCAGTTCATAATAAACCCTACGCCCATCGTCAATAAATTACATAAATTAATCGTGTCCCTTTCTTGGAATGTGAAAACGAACGACCTTTTACACCTTCGTGTCGTTGGAAAAGACATCCAAACGGGAGGATGGCATGTCCCGAAGCTCCAACGAGTCCATTCCGGGGCCTCGCGTCGAGTTCATATGTGTGACGAACTTGATCTGAGATGTGACGGTCGAAGCGCTGCTCTGTCCTCCCCCTGACGCTGTAGAAGCGACGGTGTCTCGATATAGTCCGACTCTGACCACGATCAAGAGCGGGGTTACGATCTGATTGCAGACGAATGATATCCAGAATCAGTGCGAAACGTATCGAGGAAAGGGACGGGTCTCTATACGCACAGCTAGCTGAGACCCGACGTCGAGCGATGGAATCGCATACGGGAAAGGGCTTCCGTTCTCGGACACGTAGAGGGCCAGCATGACGATCGTCGTGCCGGCAAAGATGGCACCAGACTCGACGATGACGTATATCGAATACGAATAAGGGTTGCCCGAGGAGTGGGTCATGCGGAAGGAAGCAACATTCCGGCCCATCCACCAGAGGCGTATAGCAATCGTCAACGTCACGGACACGTTGACGATCAGGTCCAAAGCCCATGACGTTATAGTGAGGGGAATGAGACTTTTCAGGTCAGTGGACGGGATCGCGAACAGGATAGCGTCCGCGTAAGCTGTGCCTGTTGGGGAGTCCGTAAGCTGCACAATGATAAATGCTCACCAGGGTACCAACCAATGCAAGCCAAGTCCAGGAGTATCTGAGGAAAGAGAACTTAGCTATCGCCAAAGGATTCAAATGGACGATTCCTCACGAAGAATACGGGCACCCTCCAATCACGGTTGAAGACAACGTGAAGGCGCCAGAGCTTACCGTGTCATGTAAGCCTAAATCATGAAACGGCGGTCATCATGCTTACTAGAACGATATCTTGTACAAATATCTTCAAATCCGTTAGCACCCCAACCTGTGGAGGGATGTATGCTCGTACCAAGCAGACATAAGTGACATCCTTCAATGTACGCATAGGAAGCGTGTATTCCAGAAAATAGAGCGTGGCGTAATCCTCGACTCCTGCAGGCACATAGATGAACGCCTCTAGAAGTTGTCGCAGGGACGCTGCTATATAGACTGTGCCCAGAACGAACAGCACGGTAGACGTCAACACGAGAGTCCTGGTGGGATGCGAGCACATTCAACCCGATAACGACACCGAACAATACGAAGACCCACCATTGACTGGAAACTTTCCCTCTTTTCGACAGGAGCAAGTACATGCACAAACTATACAACATGCAGCTGTCGATGTTGACGACTTAGTCCCAACTGTCCAGATTAACCGAGAACAAGAAGCGTACTTCACCCCTGCATGGAACTGTGTTCAGCCACTATGATTGACATGGACACGCAAAAACTAGTGACACATACCGTAAAGTACAGTCGCCATCCAGATGGAGATCAATGACACTTCTCCCATAGGAGGGAGGGCAGGTACGGCCGCCGCCATGAGATTGCTTGAGGGGTCCGAATTGCGGGGAGGAACCGCAAGTCTCGTGTTTAATACCCTCTCGAGCCCCTCCCCTACGTGAGCATAGCTATAATATAATACGGTAATGACCGTGCTCACAGGGCCGATCAGGGTGTTATGGAAGTGGATAGCGGAAATTATGAGGACAAACCACTGCCACCCGTGGTCAGGCACAACACAGGCGCACCGTGCAGAAATCTTGATCACGCCTCGAGGCTTGCGTCATACATCCTGTCTCCAAACCCTCCGTCGCGATTACGTGGAGGTTGACCTAACGAGAATCGTGAGGCAGACATGCCTTACGAATTCAACATGATTAATGCGTTGTACCGTTCTTTCTTTTTCGCACCCGGTGTTATACTTGAGCATGTATACTTCTGCCTTGGTGGGGGCCGATTGCATCGGACAAGATCCCAAATCGAGGACGCTCAGAAAGGCCAAACAAGTCAAACACGGGGAGCACAAAAAGAAGTAACTCCTACTAAATCGAATTCCTGTGCATGTCCGAGTCGTGTTGTAGTGACCATCTAATGAAAGGCACCAACCAGTGGAGGAAAATCTGTGACATACTACTGATAAGTTCGCCTTACCCGCGATATACAAATCGAGCATCGCCGCGAAAGGATACGAAAGGTGAGATGGTTGGTGTCGGATGGTTCAACAAGTTCCGATTCGGATCTCGTTCCACCACAGCGACCGAGGATTGCAATGGAACTGTTCAAGTTTAGCCGTGCGAAACAGCGGGCTCTTGAAAGCTTGACTGGTCGGAGTTGGCACTACAGCACGAAGCTTAATTATTAAATTTGTTGACCTCCCGAAAAATTAAAGGTACGGCGCTCTCGTGATGCGTACTGATACTATCTCATTTCTGCTTGTGATACTCAGTAACATATTCCCTAGCACCCCACGGGGTCACCGGCCATCGTTCTTGTAAAACGGTCCAGGAGCCAGGACCAACTTCCTGCAAAGTATGTCAATATTCTCTCTCGGAGTCTCTCCTCTTCTTCATCCAATCCCAACCCTGTCCCCCCACAGCGTGCGTGAATTCGTACCATATGCGACGAATTTCAGGGTGTTGGGCGGTAGCCTGGTGCAGGGCCACGGCCATCGCCTTAATGAGCGGGCGACTCGGCTGAGACGGGTGTCGCCAATTATCAACGGGGATGGGAGCACAGCATGCCACTACACTCTAGACTCGCTCGACTGTTTTGATGAGTTGTTGGACCATCCAAGATGAGGCTCCGTGACGTCTCTCTGCCATTCTTTCCGCTAGACAACTCGAAGGGGAAGAGGGGGAAAAACCCGGCTAACTAGTAACCCCATCCATGCCCTGAGGGGACTGAGCGGCGCGGCCGCGTGCGGGCCTGCTCCGTTTTGTTTCGTACCACAATCACAAGCTTTGCAAGACAATCAAACTCTCAGCCAAGCAACATAAATATTGGTGCGCATCGTTGACGGATTCGTCTCGATTTTGCGTGCTAATTTTTCTCTCCTTTTCGTCACCGCAGAAGGAACGTATCTAGGACGAGAAGAAAAGTGTACTCTTCAGGGATCACATGGACATATGAATCTATCCCGTTCATTGTCTTATAAGATAAAGCCTATCGAGTTCATCCGAGGGAGACGCAAAGCACTGGGTCGAATACGAAGAGCGTGAAAACGAAGTCATCCCTTTGAAAAATCGAGATTTGGTATGTGTTTCATGACATTGACCATCTTACCACTTACCAGGGTGACCCTCAAGTGGAAGAACATTATCCGTTCACTGGACCCAACTCCTTCTGATTGTCCCCTTGATCCGCGAGCGGAGCCAAGTAAAACACGCATCGCCATTTCACCGTGATGCGACAGCGTGAAACTTGAGACTAGATTTGGTCTGAGATACTTCGACTGAATCGGAGCGAGATCGGTGAAAGTTGCTATGCACCAGTTACGAAGTCGCATTCACAATCCGAGCAAGCATTTCTCCCGTGCACGATTCAGACTCTCTGGAAGTTTGGTCTGCTCGTCTTCGCAGAACCCATAGATTTTGCACGTCCCTCTCACTCAGACTTGGCGCAGTTGGCCCCAAACCGACCTTCCCATAATAACTAATTTCGTAAGTACCTAGATTTGCATGGACCATTCATTCCACTCTGCATACGAACTTCATTCCCAGTCTTCCCTCTGCATGTATCAGTACGGCGATAGCAAACGAACTCACGAAGGTGCCGAAGTGCCCACGAACCACGACCCACGCGTCACGACCCACTACCAGTCAAAGATATCGAACAAGATGTAGACCCCACGCGATCATGGTGAGACTGAATTTGAATTTGACAGCGCTCCTTAATGGAGGGATTGAAATGCCGCTGTTATCACTCGCTCAAGTTCAAACTCTTCATGATTTTTGAATCGATCTTGAATGCAGACAGTTTTTGCATACTGGAAGCTCACGGATCACCAGACTGATCAACCGATACATTCCCCCCACTACAAGACACCTATAGGCACTCCCAAGTATCATACTCATCACGACTTGGGGGCAACCCATGGCAGGCCGAGGTTGGAGGGCACTTCTCCTTAGCAACCTCAGAGTACGTCCTCCTGAGGCCCCATCCGTCAAGTTTCTCCCATTCTCCCAACTCCCACAGACGGTCAGGCTCTTCTTCCAAGATGGGTACTACCTTGGGAATTCTTATAACCTCGAAACCATCAAGACCGGACCTCACTACCATTTTTTGTGTTAAAATGTGTTGCGACGACAAAGACATGAACCGTACCTTTGTTGCGTCTCTTCGTTTCATGTCGTGCGATGTCGAGAAGTGAAAGCGTTGCCGCACGTGTTCTTCGCGATAGCAAGGCATCTTCCTGGACGTGCCATGCCTGGGTCTCACATAGGTAGCATTCCTCCCCTTCGGGTGCGACGACTTTGCTGTCGAACAATACCCTCGTCCCGTCCCAGTCCCATCCGGGTTCGTATGTCAATGGAGGTCTATCCAATCGCTTGCGCCTCGGCTTGCCAGCCTAACCGTCATCCATGTATGAGCACCTGTGTTTGTATTCGCACTGGAGACACCTACCCGCGACTTCTGCCAGACTATGTTTTCAACTTCAGCACCCCAAGGTGATACTGGTGTGTGGTTTCTTCTCAGCGTTGCCATATTCGAGTGTGGGCGAGGATGTTTGAACTTTGGAGAACTTGGTGAGGTCCATCGTTTAGTTTGCTACATCATTTTATAAGCAGGAAAAAACAGGCCCAAGAGTCAGCACTTCCTAGTGTCCGAGTCAACCTGGTCGGAGGTCGGACTGACGCAACTTGACCCAGCATGAGTCATTTACTAGGTCCGGGGGCATCGGAGGCGATGTGACTCGCGACTCGGTCTAGAACGTCGGAATCAGTGTGTCACTGGCAAGAATAACTTCAAGAGACTTGCATCGCTTGATGATATTCTACTAGTGTCTAGACTGTAATAATCATTGAAAGCAAGACGAGAGAGATTGAAACGATCGAGGTTGTCATATGACATTGCCCAGTTTGACACCTCGGATAAATCGTTCTTTCAAGCAACTTGATCAGAATCAATCCAAGTTTGTAACCCGTTCGTACTCACACAAGAGTCACACATACCCACTGCCATGTTGCGACATAAATACCACAATTCCCTTTTCACCCTCACCAAGTGATCATGGCAATCGAAACGACAGGCACCGTCAACTTCCGCGTCGGCGACGAGACCTACCAGACCTGGTACAAAATCGTCGGCGACCTCTCCTCCTCCACTGGCAACGGCCCGCCCCTCGTCATCCTCCACGGCGGCCCAGGCATGTCCCACCACTACATGTCCTCCCACGCCGCGATCCACACCGCCCACGGCATCCCCGTCGTCTTTTACGACCAGCTCGGCGCCGGCGCGTCCACCCACCTCCCGCACAAGCCCCGGGAGTTCTGGACGGTCGAGTTGTTCATGGACGAGCTCGATAATCTCCTCCGTGCGCTCGGGATTGTCGGGACCGGAGCCAAGCAGGGCACGTTCGACTTGCTCGGACACTCCTGGGGCGGGATGCTCGCCGCCGACTACGCCGCTACCCGACGCCCCCCAGGCCTCCGCCGCCTCGTGATCGCCAACGCCCCCGCGTCCAATGCGCTCTGGGCGTCCAGCATGCGCGCACACCTCTCCCGCTTCCCCCAGCCCTTCCAGGACCTCATTCACAAGCACGAACGCGAGGGCACGACGTCCGCGAAAGAGTACCGCGACGCGCTGCAAGTGTTTTACGAGAAGCACACGTGTCAGGTGGTGCCGTGGCCGGAGGAGATGGTGAGGTCGTTCAAGGCGATGGAGGAGCAACCGTCGGTCTCTGAGGCGATGTGAGTTTTTTTTTTTTTTGGAGTTTCCCTCGCTCTGACCCACGTCACCCAGGCTCGGTACTACCGAGTTCACATCGACAGGCACGCTCAAGACCTGGTCGGTCATCGACCGTCTGCACCAGATCGCACGCCCTACGCTCGTCGTCAACGGCACCGAAGAGGGCGCGATGGATAAGGCCGTCGCACCTTTTGTCGAGCGCATCCCGCGAGTCAAGTGGGTAAAGTTCGCTAGGAGTCACTGCCCGTTCTGGGAAGACGAGGAGTATTATTTTGAGACGATTAGGAATTTTTTGATGGACTGAGAGGGTTTTCTCTCCCTCTCCCTTCTGTTCGTGTAACTTTTGAAGGTCACGAGATATCACACGTATCGGATCCAACATTTTCCATCGGCACCTTTGCAAGTCCACCTGTTGCCGACGATTTGCCGTTGATCCGAACGGATAAGTATTGTGGCGACTGGTACTCGCAGGACACCTTCTGAGTCATTCGCGTGAAAATACATGCGACTTGGTCGTGGAACACGGGACCCAAAGTAAAGCTCGTTCTCTCACGTCTCGGCGTGTCCCCGCAAGCCGACTGGCGTCGAGTGTCACTTTCCTCCCACTCCCGCTCTCACTATGATCTCACAGAAGTGAAAGAAGTTAAAGGAGACTACGCCCCACAGTGGGAGAACAGCAAAGATGAACAATCAACACTGCATCCAAACCGAAGCCACCAAGATCGCCGACAACTTGGTATAACAGGACATATGCATTTCTATGTTCATTACATCGCCGAGTGACTTACACGATACAAACAACAACAACATTACAGTTACACCCTCTCTATTTCTTCGCAGCATCCTCGGCAACCTTTTTCTTGATCTGGTCAACCACCGAAGGCTCAGCTAGCGTACTGAGATCGCCAAGTTGATCGCCCTCGCCCGCAATGATTTTGCGCATGATGCGACGCATGATCTAGAGGAGTCGTTCAATACTTGCCAACTAATCAGCCAGAAATAAAATGGACGCACCTTTCCGGAACGCGTCTTGGGTAGGTCGCTGACGATCACGACCTTCTTTGGTGCAGCAAAGGGACCAATCACTTTGCCGACTTGAAGGATGAGTTCTTTCGTTAGAGCGGTCTCGTCGTCGTACGCGAATTCCCTGTATCAACCAGGTTTAATTTGGACGTTTGCGGTGAGTTACCAGAGACAATGCTTACGGTTTAAGAGTGACGAAGGCGCACACCGCCTGACCAGTCAATTCGTCAGCGGTACCAATGACTGCATGTGGTCAGTTACAGATACTTATAGCACTTGTTAGCACATGGACAGACCTGCAGTCTCGGCGACACCCTTGTGCAGGATGAGCGCAGATTCAATCTCAGCGGTGGAGAGACGGTGTCCAGAAACGTTGATGACATCTGACCTCGTGTCAACTTTCGCTCATGGTTAGTAGAAGGATCTCACCGTCAACGCGACCCTTGATCCAAATGTAACCATGTTCGTCGCGGGCGGCGCCATCGCCGGTATAGAAAACGCCGGGGTAAGGCTGTTTGGAAACGCTCGTCAGTACATGCATGGACGTTCGGATGCTAAGTATACCTTCATGTATGTTTCGAGATATCTGTTGTGGTCGTTCCAGACCGAGCGTGCAATTGAAGGCCATGGGCGCTTCAGAACGAGAACACCTTCGACATTGTTTCCTACCAATTCCTACGATCGACGATGAGCAACGTGTCGCAAAGTACAAATTATTTGACTTGCCTTGCCGGTCGTGGCATCAAGAATGGCAGGTTCGATTCCGAAGAACGGAACGGTCGCCGAGCCTGCCTTGGTCTCAATAGCGCCAGGCAAAGGTGTGATAACGATGGATCCGGTTTCGGTTTGCCAGAAGGTATCGACGATTGCACATTGCTTGCGACCGATGTGTTCGTTGTACCAGTGCCAAGCTTCGGGATTGATTGGTTCTCCGACACTTCCCAATACACGAATGGTGCTGAGATCGTAACCCTCAACATGCTGAGCACCGAGTCGGCGGAGAAGACGGATAGCTGTTGGAGCGGTGTAGAATTGTGTAAGTTTGTGCTTCTCTACGGTCTGCCAGTAGCGAGAGGGCGTGGGGTATACGGGAGTGGACTCGAATATGGTCGTTGTGATACCATTGGAAAGAGGGCCGTAGATGATGTATGAGTGGCCAGTGATCCAACCAATATCCGCCATGCAAGCATACTTGTCATCAGGGTGGAGATCAAAGACGTATTTGACGGTCAGAGTGGCACCAAGCAAGTACCCAGCAGTGGTGTGGACGACACCCTTAGGCTTTCCGGTTGAGCCGGAGGTCTGTGACGTAAAGATTCAGTTGAGATAACGACGAGGCTGTGCACATGCGCTCACATAGAGGATGAACAACGGATCTTCTGCAGACATGATCTCGGGCGAGCAGTAATTGGGTACTTTGGCAGTTTCCTCGTGCCACCACAAGTCACGTCCTGGAGTCCAAGGGACTTTTGTTCCAGTGCGCTTGAGCACTAAAACGTGTTCGACGCGAGGGCACTCCTTGAGTGCAGCGTCTACTATCGCCTTGGTGGCGATGGTCTTTCCACCTCGGCGACCCTCGTCGCTGGTAAGCAGAACGCGAGATCTACAGTCAAGGATACGGTCACGAAGAGATTCAGAACTGAAACCAGCGAAGACAACAGAGTGTATGGCGCCGATACGTGCGCAGGCGAGGAAAGCGGCTGCGGCCTGCCAAGTCATGGGGAGGTATATGGAGACGGTATCTCCTTTCTTGACGCCGAGACGCTTGAGCGCATTGGCGACCGAGCAAACCTCACGGAGAAGCTCGGCATAGGTGATGAGACGGCCTTCACCTGGCTCATCGGCCTCATAGATGATGGCCGTCTAAAGGTCATGAGTTTTATAAATTACGTAGTGCCATTTGGGGTGACGTACTTTATCAGGGTGCTTGTGTGCCCATCGATCAACGCAGTTGTAAGAGACATTCAAACCGCCTTCTGGGAACCAAGTAATATCGCCCGTTTCGAATCCCCCAGCTCTGACAGTGCTAAAAGGGCGATGCCAGTAGAGGGTCTCTCGTGCGATCTGCCCAGGGAACTGATCAGGACTGATGGCGGACAGCGTGCAGATCAGCATTGACAGACCTTGGCCCACCATTCGTCCGAGTTCTGGCCGATGGTAAGCGCATGGACGGCCTTGTATGCGTCGATATCGGGGCCGATATGGGGAGTCTTTGGCCCGTTCTTGAGACGGGGAGCGATGGGTTGAAGCGGGACTGGTTCAGTGGGTTCGGACATGGGCGGGGTAAAGACAAAGGGATTATCTGATGGGGATTGATTGACGCTTGCTCAGAGCTTATATTGCAAAATCGGACACCGCGTTACATGTCACACGTCGTTATGTCTTTGTCTAACCGAATACATTCACTCGTCAGGGTTCCCACTGAACGCGGAGACAATGCGGTTGATGGGGAGAAAAGACGTGGCGTGAACACGCCCTCACATTATGCCATCATACCTCAAATCAACTATCGATAAAGCTATCAATCCCGCGGGGGGTGGGTCCGTCTCGGCAACCACGGACGGAGTTTGGCAGTAGTACTCCGCGAATGTCCGGATCAAATCACCGAACGCGCCTGCTTGCAGCCGGGGAGAAGGCCGATCGGCATAACGAGGATCCCTGGGATATGCTTTATGCACCGCGGGGGCATAATTGGGTACAGTAATAGTATTGATTATTTCCCACCTGCTATGTACTCGACGTTTATAACTAATCTCAGGATCGACGACCTCCCTGGCTTTGAGGGATGTTTTGATGTGGTGACAGTCCGGCCGTTTATTACAAAGCCTGAGGTAGCTGTGGCACTTTACATACAAATGTTGCCTCAAACCCAATATTTGAGGGGGGTTGTCGATCTTGAGATTACTCACATGGTGTTATAAACGTCGAGTAACAGGTGGGAAATAGTAAATGCCATTACCCAATTATCATAGCCCCTGGTTAGTGTAGTATCGGATGGACAGCTTATTGTCGAAGGGAGGGAGATCGCGTACCATAGCAGTACTAGTAATTATACTTGCTGATCTTGGAGTGGTTGGCGGAGCCGTCAACATGCCCTCGAGCCAATTTCGAGCGATTTACATAAATTTCCGCCCTGCTGTGCGCCACTTGCCCATAGTGGAGCTTGTGCGGTATGTACATGCCTTATCGAGGCATGTCGTGATACCATCGTATGGTCCAGTGAATAGCTCATGTCTCTAGGCTGAACAAAACAGCACTAGCCGATTCAAATGATGGTGGGTGTCCACCGTGATGCGGCGCAGCTGGTTTTTTGGATTGGCTCTCACGGATCGATAGTGGACGATACGAGCCACATGTCAATCCAACTTTCTATATGTGGTTTTCGAGATTCCATCCCGAGATTTATTTGCTCGGATGTAACCACCGGTGCAAGGGGGTTGGGAAGCACTCCAGGGGTGTGTCACCTAGTTGTACCTGTTCCTTCAAAGTAAATTTACCTCTGTGACGAAGCAAGGCACTTGCTGAGCGGAGTGATCGCTTTGCGAGATCTAATTGGCTGGCACGATGCTCCAGCTCGTCGATGCGGCTGTGCATGTGAAGTGACCGTGACAGTACCCTTTTTCATTAACCGAGGACCTGATCGGTCACCACCTGTCGACGACAAAGGAGACACGTGAATTAGTCTCTAACAAGTTTAAATTTACCCATAACGAATTCTCATTCCTTGATCATGTTTGATCGCGCAGCGATCATCCATGGTCTTCGTTTCACATGCGATGTTTTTTTTTCTCTGGAGTCGCATACCTCAGTCTTGTCAGCGCTATGCCACCATTATGACATCGGCTGCACCACCCTTTCGACTCGACGTAAATGGTCTTTGGCTTGGCTGGACGTGTGTTGATTCAATTGGCAGTGGCTGATTTGGTGCCATCGCCTGGCTCGTCGAGGCCTAGCCTTCAATCAAATCAGCGCGCGTTCCCCTTCTCACCTATAATTTCTGTTAGACATGACTCATCTCTGAAACCGGTTATCCGACCAACGATTCGGTCCGAATCCTTCTCAGTGGAACCACTCGAGCCAGAACGGGATTCGGATACTGATCGTAGAACTTTTGTTAACCCCGCTGGTTCATCTCGTGGTAGTGATTTGACTTCGTGGATCGTGCCACATTTCCAAGTTGACAGAGTAATTCTCTCTTGTGAACCTCAGACAAAGCACACACACGAAGGATTGATTTTCTCCCTGTCCAGCTATGTCTTGTTAGTGTCTCAATTGAATATCTTGTCGACGCGCTCACCGCCCCTTATACTGGGCTGCCAAGTGGAAAGGTTCAAAGAAGAATTATCAAAATTTGAGTGATCACATGATCATTGTCGTTACGTAATACGTAACTGCAACATGCCTGCAAAAGAAATAGGCTACGAAAGACGTACTCGATGTTTGACGCGATACAGCGGTATGTGCACGAACGACGTGGGGGTTTCGTCCGGTCCGCAGCGTATCTGTGCGGTTCCTACGTCGTCAGTTCCTACATCACCGACAGACTGGAAGAGATCAAGGACAGGACGGTCAGAAACAAGTTCGCCAGAGACAAGTGTGTCCTGTTTTCTCTCTCCGTCTTCGCTATCTCATCGTCTCGTGTTTGTCTGCGGGGCAACGACAGCTTGCGACGTCGCTTCCAATCGACTCACGACGATGTTTGCTTTACCATCATGGCGCTCATTCCTACCCTCGCTTCTCAAATCCTGGAAGACATGGACGTCGAGGCTCTCACTAACGAGTTGCAGTCCATGTCGCGTGCCTCGCGCTCTCGTACGATTCATCCTTCTCAAAACCAGCACCGCTCGCAATCTGTGAGCTCGGTCTCCGATGTGCAATCAGATGCAGGCTCTCTCTCCATTTCCTCCTATTCAGGATCCGCATTCGACGGTGAACGCGCGTCGGCAATTTCTACCAGTTGGGTCGAGCATATATCGTCCTCTCAGGCTTCCATCTCTCCGCCAGACGTTCCGGCGCAGCTCTCAGACTCTTTTATGTCAGCAAGCACCACTCATAGTCATGACATGGAAAATTCGATGGCCTCCTCTTTAAGTACACGGACAAAGGGTCAGCTGTGGAATGAAGTGAAGATTCTATGTGAGGTCATTTGTTTTCCGGTTATATGTGCTTGACTTACCCTTCTCAAGCACTCACACGCACGTTGACCACGCTATATGCAATCACACTCCTTTCCCTCTTCACAGCGGTCCAACTCAACATCCTCGGCCGCAGTCGCTACATTGATTCCGTCCGTGCTTCCGACCGTGCTGAGCGTGCGCGTGACGACGTACCGCATCTCTCTATAAGCGAGGTCCTCGTCAGGGAAATGATAGGTAAATTCGTGGACTTGGAGGCAATCTGGCCTTCCTGCCTCCTCGGTGAAAGCGATGATGGAAACGAAGGCGACGAGATACTCGATGCGATTCCTGAAGGGACCGAGCTGCCCTTCCTCACGCTTTCCTGGTGGGTCTTGCACGTGGGCTGGAAAGACGTGGCTGCGAGAGTGAGGAGCAGTGTCGAGAGTGTATTCGACAAGTAAGTGAATTGTGCTTTTTTACGTCTATGCGTCCTGCACATAGGGTACCCTCGGTCATGGGATGCGGTTATATGCGTCTCATTTCATCTTGTCCTCAACCATCTTTTTTGGGGGGTTTCTTACCAACTTTGTTTCGCGTGCTGAAATCTTCCATCGTGGATAGTGTTTCATTGAAGGCCAAACTTTCTGCCTCTGAACTATCTGCGCTCATCATGGACGTACGACGCCGTGTGGAGATGGATGCTGCAGGGAGTAAACTGAGCGAAAGGTAAGTGATGTGCCAACTTGTTTGAATACTTATTTGATTAGTCGTACTTCTAGATTTGTATCATCCCTCCTTCCACCAACGCGAGAGACGACTACCCATGTTCTCGCTCAAGGCGGAGCTCTTTCGATATCTCGAGAGAATGAGATCCATACTCGTGCAAAAAGTCCCTCCCATAATCCCACTCGTTCTCCAGGGATACATGGGGACATCGTGCCATCTGCACCACCACTTCTCAAAACACCTCACGACGGGCTCAGTCGTGCGACCGCAATACCAGTCGAGAGCCCAGTGCCTCGGCATTCCACCTTCCCTACCCCACCGTCTTCTCACGCCCATGAATCTGACCTCAGCTCCCGCGCCTCCCAATCGCCATCGAGTCATTCCGTACCTCGTCTCCAACCCACCCAGTCGCTAGGGATGTCCGACTCGCTGGCGGCGTCAAGCGGTACGTTGAACGTCGATCCAAAGTTCAACGCTCTGCTCGAAGAGACTCGTCTGTATTTGTCTGGGCCGGATTTCGCACACGCGCTCGTGTGTGCGCTCGATCGAGCGACCGAGGTGTTGATGGACGGACTTCGTGCGCGCGTCTTTGTCGACACTGCCGCCTCTGCGAACGTGCCAAACAGTGCGCAAGAGGTGGGGGGTGAGGCGCAAGCGCCATCTGGGCCAGGAGAACCTGATAAGATGGGGACGGGAGCTGATTCCGAGAAGGAAGAAGTGAAGATCCGACTGGCTGGGTTGCTCCCTGGTCTCGCGAGATGGTGTCAGTTGGCGCTCAACGCAACGCCTAACGAGTTGGTCGATGTGAGTTTGATTCAGTTTTTCCTCCTTTTTTCGGTTTCGTCTCGCTGACTTGGTTTGGTTTTTGTCAATTTGACTGTAGAATATCATGGCAGTGAGGGAGGTGAACGCTCTAGAAGCAATCGTCATTTCGGATTACGAGGCCCGTTTCCCTAGGATCTCATGACTGTAGCTGATGTGATGGTATTTTGGACCTTGCAATATTTGACATTTTTCTGCTCAGGGAGTAGTCTGATTGAGCCTCTGTAGATGACCGATCCCATTCCTATGACTCTCGGGTCGTTGATCCTACTGAACATTTTTGGCAGGGCATTGACTATCGGAAAGGCTGAACACGTCGGTTTCTTGTGTATCGCGAGTCTAGGCAAAATCTTCTGTATCAAACCAAGCTTGGGTGTCCCGACTTTGTCACCTTTTCCCCCCTTACAAAGGAGAGGTTGTAACGAACTCATTCGCATGCTTCAAGAGCTCAATATCGTAGCGGCGCACTTGCGCCAAATCTCCGACTGCTGCTGGAAATAACAAATTTCACGATACATAAGCAAGCCGTTCTGTGTTCTGAACCTTCTCCACTCTACACGCTCTACCGTCTCTACAGGCTCTGCTGCCGTCTCCAGGTTCGGCTGCCAAATTAAATCTTAGTGCTCGCTATGCTCTCCCCCACTACGCGCTCTACGCGCTCTACCTGCGCCACTTGCATGCTCTGCCGAATCTCCAGGTTTGGCTGCCAAATCAAATCTCAGTGCTCGCTACTATTCTCCCCGTTTTCCCCACTCTTCCACTTCCACTACATACCTCCTGCCTTTGCGCTTTACTTCCACCTACCGTATGTTCCGTAAGTGCTTACTACATGCCTGATTAAAAAACATATGCGTGCACAATTGTTTGCATACTTAAAGTTGCAGCTGCCAGTGGACTGAAATTGGAATAGCAGAAGTTGAATTATCCCCGACTCCACGTAATAGTGGGGGAGAGGGTTTTTGTCCTGTCTCCATAAGGGGATAAAGCTGATTCGAGCCTAACCGTGATGGGCCGCAAGGCTATGCGATAGCCAAGGCAAGTCGGTATCGATGGCAGAGCACGTAAGTACTTGAAGTGTTCAAGATTACGGACTGTGTCTCTAGAAGGACCGCACAACCCGCACGCCGCACATCGTTTGCCTCCCACCGTATCACTGCGATGTCCATCAAGGATGCATATGATTCAAAGCCTTCTCTGGTTTTCAACAGAAAACGTGCTCTGCCTGACTGGTCAAATGACATAGCGGTACCTAGTAGTGGAGAAACTACTGGCATCTACTCGAACGCTATGAGACAAAAGGTATTGGAAGTACATGTAAGCTCTTCAAGTCAACTTTTACCACCGTCCATCTGCGTATTGATCTTTCGTCCAAAGTCCAACGCCATTGAAAATCGAACGAAAGAAGTTAGCGAGCACATGCTTCGCAAGCAACTCGATATAGCTCGATTGAGTCGAGACGCCTACACGGCGAAGATACAATATCAACGTGTTCGCATGCAGGAGTTGGAGATGATGAAGTCGCTCGTAGAAGACGAGTGTGAAGAAACTCAAGTATTCCTCAACAAAACGGAGCGTCAGATTGGCGAGATCCGCGCACAATTGTGTCGCAGCGGAGCTATGATACATGGGCCCGGAATTGGAACGAGACTAGTACTGGCACGTCTCTTGAACGACACAAATCAGACTACATAGTGTTTTTGACGGGTCTTCCAATACAAGTGACTCGGACACACCAAATTCTTTCGTTAGTGACATGTGTGTACGAGTCGTGTCACGGCTTCTCTAGGCTGTAAAAGACAGTACTGATCGTAGCGGTGGAGGTGGCTCAGCTGGGTGTCGTACATATGTGTCCATGATCTTGCAGCTCCATAATGATCCTCCGAGTCCAAGCCGACCCGAAATTGGAAAGGCTGAATACGTTGGTTCTTGTCTATCCGATGCGATATTTCGAGTCCCAAAACTGCGGAAAAACTAAGGTTGGGTGTGGACCATACGTTGACACGTCTGAAATGACATTTCATTGTTTTAGTTGAGCCTTTCGCCACCCAGCATTGATTGCGAAGGCCTATGGTGATCGTCGCAGTGGGAAGAAGGCACTGCAGTGGTCCTGTGTGCCCAACTTGTGAACAGCGAGTGTTCTGACTGTGTCATTTCCCCCCCTTCAAGCAAAGGAGAGGTTCTTTGGTGCACCGCATCATCAGGCTTCTAGAGTGGGCTCTGCAACGCTCAAGTTAGCGACGCTGCAAGAAACGTAATAAGCTCAAGCACATGATCATTGACTGGTCGACCAACCATAGCCTCGCGCGCAGTAAATAAGCCTCGCATAGTATACCCATAGCATCATTCATCTTTTGTCCCTGACGAACAGCAACACAACCACGCGGGAAACGTGATGGCAAACTTGAGAGTAGCATACCCAGATTCTCGCTGATGCTTGCTATAAGTTTCGCAATGTATGTTCTAAGAAAGCACACGCACGCTCAAATGAATTCCCCGAGTTGAAGGTTGAACTGCATCCCCTCCCCCTTGTGCCTGACACGACATGAGTTCGTACGATATGATCGAAGCCGACGGACGACCTACCTCGCTCGATGGCTTCGGATCCGGAGGACGTTTTGCGTGAGTACCACGGTCGCGGTCTACATTTGCACGAGGTCTAGCTTTCGACTTCTTCGACTTCGTCTTCTGCAAGAAAAGATAAACGATGGCATCTGCAGGACCATGATCACCTACCTGTTCCACAACCCTTCTGACCGTTCGCTAAGATGATAATTTAGACGAAGCACCTTTAATAGTCTTTCGAGCAGTACTCACTGGTATACCGCGACCTTCGGCCATTGTCGCAAATGCTCCGATCGAGGTATCCACATTATCAGCTGATCCAGATCGATGGGTCGCAACGTGACAAGGCTCAGGGACTGTAGGCGTTCTGATGATATTCTTCTTCCACTGCCCTAAAATCCGAAGGAATCGAGACGGGAGCACACTGTTGTCATGCTTCTCTGAGCGTATCCCCTGGGTTTCTGAATGTAACTCTGGGGGGGAGGTCAAGAGGTGGACTGGAGGCTGCGATGTGGAGTGGGATGAGACAGGCGCTGGCGTAGGGTCCTCATGATGAACAGACGATGGTGCCTTCCGCAGGGTCAACACGACAGCACCACCAGTGTCGATTGATCACGAACCTCATCGTAGTTGAACTGATCGTTAGCCGTAAGAGTCGTGGGCGGGAGCTCGACCTGTGCCTTATGATGACGTGTTTCGAACAGGAACAGGAACGAAGTTGTACCTCGAGTAAGTCAACATTGCTGTCCGACAGGGATTCGACAAGTTCTTTCTGGTGCACGTTGGATGTTAGGACGGCGATTACAGATAACAACTATGCATACACTCACATCCTTGCGGTATGACTCTGGTGGCAGGACACCATGCAGATTGCGGAGCGTGATTGTCTTGTCACCCGCAGCCACCATATCGTAATTTGCCGAGATGGCCACGGACGAGACGGGATGGGGGTAGTCAATGACAGATCCGATTTGTTGGTGTGTTGTAGTGTCCCAGAACGAGACCGATGATGAGTCTGCAGAGACTGCTATGCATGCGTCATCGCATTCTAGTGTGATGCACCTCAGGTTATGTTTGCTTTGAATAGACCATTGCGAGAGCGTCGTCCTGGAGGACACGTCGAGGCAATGGATGTTGCGCTGGCGAGACAAGGCAAAAATCTGTTTTCCATCTCTCGTCCAGGCGAGGGATCCATTGAATGACGTGTTGACTTCGATTGGAAAGTTTGCGAGGAGGGTACCGTCGAGACTGTCGTAGATACGAACAGAGTCGTTCAACCAAGTGGCAGTTGCGATGAATTTTTCGTCTGGAGAGAACTTGACCGTGGCCAAGTTGTAGTCGTGTTTCAAAGGCCCGAGCAGTCGTTCGCCCGTAGGAAACGACCAGACACTGAGCGTGTAGTCGTTCGATCCTGTCGCGATTTTCGTCCCATTTGCCGAGATGTCCACTGCTCGTACCGCCCACTCGTGTACTTTGAAGTCGTTCGTCTTTTCGAAGCTCGTCGAATTCCATACCACAACTTGACCACTCCTCGTCCCAGCCGCGACCCACTTACCATCTCGTGACACGACGAGATCGAACACGGGACTTCCAGCATCCATTGGTATCCCTACCTCCACGCCATCTTCCGTTCGCCATCGTCGGATCTTCCCTCCTTCGCCACCGCTCACGAACTCCTTCCCGCCAGCGAGAAACGCGACCGAACGCACCAAATCCGGATGATCGATTTTGATCAGGTTAGCGTAGGGCGAGGGTCTGCTGGCAGTGTCGTCGCTCGTTTCTGTGTCTCCATCAATGTTCTGCATTGGATGACCTCGTTTTTATCACCTTTGATCATAGACATCTCTCCCTGGTCCTGGCTAGCTTTGTCTCGTTAATGTTGTTGATCAAATGTCTGGTCAAACTGCTCACTGCTCCAGTTCTTCTACTTCAAGCGTCTCTTGGAAGGTGGGCGATCAGCGCTACGCAGCGGAAAGAAACATGCACTGCGTGTCATTGATACCCACGCACAACCACCGACCGTGCCTTTGGCGCTTGCTTCCGCCGACAGGGGAAAAACATCGGATAGTGATCACTTGACAGAATTATCTTCAAGGCACAAGACACGTTGTGGACTGAAGGTCATCCATACAGCGGAGGATGTGAGGTGGGTTGTCTCGTTGGGTGCCAGGAAGACGATTGCAGGAGGATTCGGTGTCAACTCTGGAACGTTGGTCATGCGACTGCCGCCTCCAATAACTGCGATTTTAAGCCGACGCAATATATAAAGAGCAGCAGGTACAGATCTACCGGAAAAGCGGAACATCGTTGCAAATCACTGGGCGTGCTATTGGTAAGCACGGAACGTTCCTTTGTTCGGTCATCGCAATTTCCCACGGCACTACCGCCAGAATTTACCTGTTCACTCTCTGTCTGTCTGCTTTGGCCCATTGTTCAGCCAAGAACGCCACGGACCCGTCACTGATCTACGAGTCAGGTGGCTTCAGACTGGACCACATGTGAGCGACTTTTTGCCCAATTTTGTGTGAGTGGTATTGCTTACCTAACACTGTATCTTATTGTCTTTTCCACGTGGCTCCATAATGCAAGAAGACAATAACGCTTCAGACAAAACAAAAATGAGCAACGCGAACATGGCAAAGGGACATTTCGATTCTTTCTCTTTCTCATTTCCATCAGCGACAGGTGTTGCTCGTCGTCGTCCGTGACAGCGATGAACAACCACGATCCAACCACGAACTCCAAACCGGAGCTATCTGTGCGAACATCGACTCTCTCTTCTATCGACATCAAGAAATGCGACTCGGATGCCACCCTCTCTTCCCCCACCGCATCTTTCCATGACATCCCCCCTCCTCCCCCGCCCGCGCCGTCGTTCAAAATTCTCTTCACTTTCCTCACTCCGAGACGGAAGCTCGTGTTGCTTGCACCTGCCATTGCATCGTCCATGGCAGCGGGTGGCATCGCTCCTTTCATGACTTACGTCGTCGGCCAGTCTTTCAACGCCTTCGCCGCTTTCCCTCTCACTCCACATCCATCACAAGCAGCAAAGGATGCCCTTCTCCATGGTGTCGGCCTTGCTGCACTAGAGCTTCTTGGGCTCGGTCTGGGTGCCCTTCTTATGAGCAGCGTGACGAGTAGCCTGTGGATATGGGTCGGCGAATGCAACGTCGTCGAGTTGCGAAGAAGCGTTTACCATGCGGTCGTGCACAATCAGATGGAATGGTTCGATAAGCAGATGGGTAGCGACGATCCCACCAACGTGCAGGACATCGGTGGCGAGGGTGCTCCCATAGGCGCTGGCGGCCTCATGGCCAAGTTTGCTAGGCAAGCTCCCTCTTGGTGATTGGCGCTGCCCACTATATTGACTCATCTAACAGGGAAACCGACGACGTGCGCGCCGCC